>JAWPEI010000121.1:0-145148 GCA_035578085.1 Solanum pinnatisectum
CATAATGCTTTCCCGAACACTTAGAATCATTTATACCCTCAGTACCTTGATTCAACTCAAAATTACACTGAAAACATGATTCAAATCTCGAAAACTCCGACAACATAACCGCACTTTGAAGAATTTAAGCTGTAATTAATAAATCAGAACTCGAAGGATTTACTTTTCAAATATAATAAATTTCGTTGAATTGAATCATGATTGATGCGTGGGTGAACTAACCCGACACTATAGTGATCTACGCACATACCTCATAGGATTGAATCACTTGGTGAAATCCACAATTAAACTTGAAAGTTCTTGTGATTCTTGATTTTCCTTCTCCTTTTTCCTCGTTTCCTCTTTTCTCCAAGACTAGTGTGAACTTCAATTTTTCTAAACGTGACTAAAATTTGATTTTACCCACAATTAAACTCTCCACAAAAAAATGAATTAAAATAATTGGGCAAGGAAAAGACTAAAATACTTCCAAAAAATTCGGATTAAGACTTTTCCTTATCTAAAGCAGTCCAACTTTCAGAGGATATCTAATATACGAACTCGAATCACACAAATTTGGCGGAGTTGGAAAGATAATTCAACGATATTTCGTGCGGTGTCGTAACACACCTAATTCATCATGAGCTATGAGTTATGGTCATTTGAAGTTGACAGCTTCAACAACATACTTACAAATTTTCCAGATTTCAATTCTTTCCAAAAAAAAAAAGCTATTTCCAAGTTCTTAACTTCTTCTAGTTCTTTCGATTAGCGAGATATTCTGATCTGAGATTAAGATCTTTACGAGTAAACACATCTGAAGGCTCTTGTGATCGGTGAACACATCCGTATGCACACCGTAAAGATAATTGCGCCATATTTTCAAAGCAAAAACTACAGTAAACTAATTTTAGATCATGGGTTAGGTAGATCTTCTCATGAGCTTTCAAGCTGGAGGCATAAGCTATAACTTTGCCATTTTGCATTAATACACAACCCAGACCAACTCTAGATGCATCATGATAGACAATGAAGCCTTGTATACCTTACAGTAAGGTCAAAAGCTGACGATAATCAACCTCTTTTTCGATTCACGAAAGTTTTCTCCAAGCTTGAGACCATTGAAACTTAAGCATCTTACGAGTTAACTTGGTCAAAGGGGATGAAATAGATGAGAACCCCTTCCACGAACCTTATAATAGCCAACCAAACCCAAACTCCTAATATTCGGTTGGAGATGTGGAGTCTAAGCCAGTGCCTTGCCTCTATTTTTTGAGTATCAACTTTAATTCCCTCTCCGGACCTGATGTGGCCTGGAATGCCACAGGACTCGAGCCAAAACTCACACTTAGAGAACTTGGCATATAACTCTTTATCCTTTAAAGTTTGGAGAACTATTTTGAGATAGCTAGCATGATCTTCTTCATTCCTTGAATAGATTAGTATGTCATCAGTAGAATGCGATAACAAACATATCTAAATAAGGTTTGAATACTACATTCATAAGGTCCATGAATGTTGCGGTCGTTAGTCAATCAAAGGACATAACTAGGAACTCATAATGGCCATGGGTCTGAATGTTGTCTTTGGAATATCAAACTCCCTCACTCTTAACTGATGATAGCCTAATTTGAGGTCTATCTAGGAGAAACAAGTAGCACCCTGAAGTTGATCGAAGAGATCATCAATTTTTGGAAGAGGGTACTTATTCTTGATAGTAACCTTGTTCAATTGACGGTAGTCTTTACATCTAAAGGGAACCATCTTTCTTTCTCACAGATAAGACCCAGTGTCAAGGTGAGACAACTTGATCGAATAAAGCCACTTATCGAGGAGATCTTTCAACTTCTCCTTGACTCTTTTAACTCTCTTTGTGCCATTCTGTATAACGAAATAGGTATAGGTCGAGTATCTGGAAGAAGGTCTATATTGAAGTCTATCTCTCTCAGGAGGGACTCCGAGAAGATCATCAGTAAAGACTTCTGGAAACTATTTTACTACTGAAACTAACTGAATAAGAGGTACTTAACACTAAGTCATTAACTCAGACTAAGTGATAGACACACGGCAGAAACTAACTTTCTACTTTCAGTGCGAAATAAAATGACCCTCGAACCTTTGTTGAACTACTTTTCCACTCTAAAGGCTTATTTGGAAATTGAAACTTGACAACTCGAGTTCTACAATCAACTGAGGCATAATAGGCATGAAGCCAATCCGTACCAAGAATGCCATCAAAATCTACCATGTCTGACTCAACTAAATTAGCCATGGTACTCTTGTGATTGAAGGAAGCGGGAAAATCACAATAGACTCTTCTTCTAGAATAGACTCACCAATATCGTAGAAACACTAAAGGGTTCACTAAGTTTGCTTAGGAATAACATCAAAATTCATCGCAACATATGGAGTTACAAAGGATAAACTCGCTCACGGAGTGCAGCAAGCATAAACATTAAAATTAAAGACTTAGATCATACGGTAACAACATCGGTGAATCCTCTTTGCTCTTGGCGACTTATGATAACATATGGCGGTTTGATCCTCCATCAATCTGGATGTAGCCCCTCACAGGTGTAGCTCTGTTTGGTAGAGCAACTAAAGAAAGCCAGGCTCTACTACCAGATTCTTATTACCCAGCTTGTTCTTTGGACATTACAGCATGAAGTGACCGTTTTGGCCGCGCTTAAAGCAACCGATGGAGCTCTCACGACAAGTACCTAAGTGGTTCATACCACACTTAGCACAGTAGAAGGTTGCTACCCTCTTGAGCCATCTTACCACGAGAATAGATAGGTTTGGCTCACGAAATTACGACTATTGTACTCACGTTTTGTTCTTTGGTCTTTGGCGCAAGCAGGATGATAGAGCATGTCATACATTTTACGTTGGAAGGATGGCCAGGTTGACATTACTCTTACGCTGCAGGACTCATTTCTGTCTTAGCTCTCTTATTCTTGAACTCCTCCATATCCCATACCTTCTCTTATCGACTGCTGCACATAGACCATCAACATTGATATATCCATGTCATATATTAGCATTGCGGCCTTACCTTATTGCTCGACAAGCGAGGCGGCCAGTGACAAATAAACTCATTACGCTCTCATGTATGACCATCAGGGCATAGCGGGAAAGTTGTATGAACCTCGGACTATATTTATGAGCGGCTCGAAGAATCCGCTACGTGTGAGGAACTCGTACCTTAGCCTCTCTCATACCGGGAAGAAAGCGCCCCGAAGGCTTCGAAACAAGCCCGACTCGTCGGTGGTGCTCGCCATTCGATTCTTCTTCCATTGGTCGAACCATATCCTAGCGACACCTTTCATTTGGTATGCAGGTAGTTCCACCTTCTCAGTATCAGCAACATACATGATTTCAAAAACTTTCTGAAGCACTTCCATAAAATTCTCTAGATCCTCAGTAACATTAGAACATGTAAAGCTTGGAGGATTCATCATTAAGAACTCTCGGATCCTTGAAGTATCAACCACTTCCTGTCGATTCCCTCTCTACTCCCCAGCTTGGTTGGTCACAACCGCTTAGCATCCGATGGCCTTACGGAACTTCGGCGTTGGTGACCTCTTATTGGGGTTGCATACGGTGCATTGGGTACCCCTTGTTCATATGGTTCAACATTCCTTCTAGCCGGACGACCTCTAACAGCTCTTCGTGGAGGCATGATCTGAAAGACACGCGCAAGCACGAGTTAGAAGAAACTTTCTAGAGATCAAAATCTAATGGGCCGAAATTAGTGTGAGCGAAGTGAGGTAATTTCCTAAGTGTTGCGACCTCACAATTATAGATGTGGCGGCGTTTGGACCGATAACAAGGACTCTATAGACACGGCTTCATAGACTCGCAGGACTCTTGAACTACAGGCTCACGATACGAGTTTGTCACGCCCGATCCTACACAGGCGGGGTGGCACTCGAGAACCATTATTGGCCCCGGCGAACCACGGCACAGCTTACTTACTCGTGGAAGACTTAACTCAACAAGATAAGCCCAAACAAAACTTAGAATATTATAAAGAAAATATTCAACTAGCCAATAAAACAAACTCGAGTCTCGACATAAGATAATGAAATGAAAAAACTAAAGAACTAATAAGCGTATCTGAAGCCTCTAAACAAGCTGAGATAGATGTCGAGACAAGACCACGATATCACAATAAATTAATAATATCTTGAAAGCAATAAAGGGATCCTCTAGAAAGCAAAGAGGCTCACCACAGACTCTTAGTGCTCATTGGATCGGCGATGCCTTTGGATGATCTTGGTTACCTGTGTCTGCATCATACAAAGATGTAGGCCAAATGGCATCAGTACATTGAATGTACGAGTATGCGATGGGAATTCTAAAACAAGACATAAGCTTGAAAGGAACTGAAGAACTTACCTAGCTCGACTCAACTCGAGCTTAAGCGCCTCGTTTTGATATAAAGCAGTATAAAATAAGTGCAATATAAAGAAAAGCTTTAAAACATGGATATCAACTCTGTGTATTTGGAAATACAATAGTAACTCTGATGTGTATCCAAAGATACAATATAACTCTGAGATGTATATAAAAATACAAAATAATATTATTGTGGGAGTTTCTCTGGCAATAACCATCATAAGAGCTATTGTGATGATACAATGTTTGCCTCACCTTGTCAAGGTCATCTTATACCTTACAGGGTATAGAACCTGCACTACTAAGTAGATTCACTAATTTATGATAAAAAAAACACTAAAGGAATCATCTAAAAGTATGACCATTTTCTACCTATGATGGCTACATAGTTTATGAAGTGTGAGTTATCTGAACTCTCCCCATATCGATTGCTCAATACTACTCCCAAAATATGATACTAGCTCTTACGTTTAAAAACATTCATCTTTCTGTGATTGAGATAATTGCTCAAAAGCATAGCTCAAAGGCTATCTTGGCAATCAAGTTTCCCCTCTTGCTTAATTGTGAAATCGTTTACGCTTTTCTAAAAACTAGCTCAAAGGCTCTTTGGAAATCAATGTTTCCTTACTTGTTTAAATGTGAAAACATTTTAAACTTTTTGGGAATATATAGTCCCCATATACTTTTGAAGAAATGAACTTCAATCTTTAGTATTTACTCTTTACTCAACTTGAACTTTAAGTCTTAAAACAAAGTTGAAACATTTGGAAAAGACTTTGGACAACTCAAAGGACTTTTCTTGACTTGACTCTTACTTCTCTTGACTTTGATCTTAACTTTCGTTGAATTGGATTATGGATTCAAGTTTCATGATCTCATGTTTATGGCTTATTTCATGATGTTTAGACGTACCTTCGAGTATCTAAATCAACTAGAAAACATAGGTACATTGCTAAGGAACTAGTACGGAAAGATGGGGAAGAAATGGGAATGACTGGCGTCCTTGTCGCTCTGAAAGGCACGGGGCGCCAAAGCACAAACTTTAGAGCTGAAGTTGTGGCACTCTGGCTGGCGCATCGCCCCTGAGCCCAAACTTCAGACACTAAAGTGGGGCGCTTTAGCTTGTGCGCCACCACGCCCGAGAACTTTGATTTTTCTCGCCGTGTTTGACTCTAAACCCCTATTTCAACTTAGTTCTTTCCCAAACTCTTAGAATCGATTATAACCTCAATATATACAAGATTCAACTCGAAATCACACCGAAACATGAATCAAACTCAAGAACTTCAACAACACTCAACCAAAATTGAACAAAATTTCATCAGAACTCATGGATTTACTTTCAAATCAATATAACTTGCTGAATTGAATCATGATTAGTGTGTGGGTGAACTAACCCAATGCTATGTGATCCCACATACCTCGTGGGATTGAATCCTTGGCGAAATCCACAACCAAACTTGAACGTTCTTGAGAATCTTGACTTTTCTTTCTCCTTTCTCCTCTTTTCTCTTTTCTCCGCATGGCGTGAACTAACTTTTCTAAATTGATATAATTATGATTATACCCCAAATAAACTCTAAAAATGAATTAAAATAATTGGGTAAGGAAAAGACTAAAATACCACTATCAAAATCCGGTTTAGACTTTCCTTATTTGAGCAATTCAAATGGGCATATCTCATCCATGCAATTTGGAATCGCACAAACTCGGTGGCGTTGGAAAGATTATTCGAGATCTTTCCTACAATATCTGGAATCATACCTAACTCATCTGAGATAGGAGTTATAGTCATTGAAAGTTGACCAAAACCCAAACTTAACATTACTTAACCAAATTTTCCAGTTTTCATTTTTTCAAAAATGGCTCTTTCTAATTCTAGTTCTTTCTGAATTACGGGTATTACAGACCGATTATTGATCCGCTTATTTATGAGCTCAACTCATTTCAGTTCAATTCATTTTTAGTCCATCAAAATTTGAGTTGATATTTAGCCAAATTGATCAATGGAAAATATTTTCAAATTATTTCTTATAATTTGATAGGTTATATATAGTTATAGTAAAGAAAAATAATAATTTTGTCAAGTTATTAAATATTATAGTATAAAATAACAAAATAAAGCAATTAAAATTTAATAAGAATTGATTAGTTTGAATTTTGACCGTATTTTAGTTCATATCCATCCAAATAACTATGAAATGGAGCGGAAAAGATAGCTATGATCTTACATGAGAGGATGCTCATGGATGTAAATGAACATCATGACATAAAACTTTTTAATAAACTTCAATCTCATTAGTTGAGTTTTGTGAAAAATGAACTAACATCATCATTTAAGTGAAGAAGGATAGAAAGACAAACTTATTATCTCTAAGTTTGTGGATGTTATTGGCTCGAGAACATGACTCTGGGCGAATTTTTAGATCAAACAATAAATATGATTTATTTGAAATTTAGTGCATTTGGATTGAATTATACAATATATGTTTCTAATTAGGTAATATTGCCTATTCTTTATCTTCTAGACAACATAATTATTCATGTTGGATTGCCCATGAGAATCTGAAAAAGTACATTTTCTACACTAATGTGACAATTGAAGACAGGTTTTTGTGTTATATTCTAAATATATTTATATATAATTTAAATAAATACCAGAGATGATAGAGGTAACTTAGAGGGGAGAGTTGGGTAGGATAAAGATGATGTCTGAAGAAGCGAGAAGATATAATCAATATGAAATTATACTTGTGTAACTTGTTTTCTCCGTTTCATTATAAACATCATTTTTCCTTATTTTTTAAGAAATTTATTTTTCTAAATAAAATATTCGGAATTTGAAAAACATAATATCAATTTCTTTATCATATCTATCTATCTATCTATATTACCTTAAAAGCATAAACTCTTAACTTGAATGTTAAATTACTATAATATCTCTAACTTATGTTGTGACTTTTATTTGAGTTGTGACTTTTCCGATAAGTTGTGACTTTTTCAAAGTAGTAACTTTTGCAATAAGTTGTGACTTTTCCAAGAGTTGTGACTTTTCAATAAGTTGTTACTTTTCCAAAGAGTTGTGACTTTTTCATTAAGTTGCGACTTTTCAAAAGTGTTGTGACTTCTCGTAAATGTCATGATTTTTCAGATAAGACACAAAAAAAAAAATTGTTCATACTACCCTTTGTTACTATAAATAGAGGGACTTCCTCTCATTTTCCACAATTTTTTCTAATCTTCTACTTTTCTTCTTCTTGCATTTTAAAATTTTTTGTTCAGTGAGTTCGAAGTTTAGCGGAATATGAGGTATCACTATTCTGATGAAGCACGTCATTCTATCTAAGAGGATATATTCCATAACCTCGAGTACTTGAGGAAAATAATTTAATTTTAATGATATAATAATTATTTTTTTTGCTTAATATACACACATTGGTATGTAATGTTCCAATATATGAAGTTAGCATGATGTAGTTTAAATTCATTTGTTTTGTTAATGATTTCTCTTGTGATGTATATATATGCTTCTGAATAACTTTTTCCAAAATTTAGAGAATTGTCATGATTTGTTTCTAATGTTCAAGATAAAAAAAAATGACTTTATTTATCAATGTTACTTATGTGATTTAGACTCCCAGAAAGTTTGCTTCAAAATAGTTATTACTATATAAACATTGCCCTTTTGTTTTACTTATTTACTATTTCTTAATATGTTAGTATTTTAGATGGAGAAAAGTTCATATGACTTGTAATAACGTTAGTTGAAGTTTGTATTAGTTTAATTTTTATAATTTATTTAATAGCTAATTTCATGAGATAAATATTTTCATTAATACCAATATATTTTTATATTTAGGTAGGTATTTGTATTTAAACTAACGTATTATATATGTCACAAATGTATTATCAATTTACTTGAGATCTTCTAACTTGAAAATATATTATTTTAAAAGTTTGAGTTTCTTTTTTAAAATGAACTCACAACAAATGTGAAAATATGTAAATTTATAAAATGTAGATGTTCTCTTCACATGTTCATATGACATCTAAACAATTTAACAATACACACATGCAAAGCACGTCTGGTTATATGACAAGAAAAATACAAAATAAATATTGTCTATAAGGTAATATTAGTGAGATAAGACTAGTTACATGATTGAACCTCATCAAATTGAAATAAATATATACATAATTGCATTTAACTAATAAAATGTTTCATTGACCATCTTCATAGATTTGCATCGTAGTCCGTTGAATAATTAGTTTTGATGTTAAATCGACTATTTCAATTATATATTTTCACTTTTACTTATAATATGATAATACACTCATGATAATAATTATATTTTTAATAGATATGTAAGTAAAAAGGAACGGAGAAAGCAAAGCGTTGGTAGCAAGATATTTCAATCAAATGAAACTCTAGAGTTAATATTATAGCATGGCCATATATTTTTGTCTTATTTCTTCGTTGGCTATGTATTGTTCCATATTTGTTTTCGTTTTTATATTAATATTGAGTATGCAATTTTTTCAGTTCCTATTATTTTGTGTTCATTTTTATCTGAGAAAATGTTATGTCACAAGATACACTCCTTATTAGCTATATAAAAATAGGTAGAAAATAATGGTTGATCATAAAATGATATTAGATCAAATTAAAGATTTTATAAATAATACTTTAAAGTTTATTCATCTATTAATCTTTTTATTGAAAAGATTAATGTTTTGTATCATGATACAACTTATATAAGATATTAGATACTTTTATTAGACAACAAATATATGATATGTATGTGGCAGAAAAAAAAAAGACTATAATTTCGCAAAGATAAGGTAGAAACTTAGAGAGATGAAATATTTTTCCATAGATATAGTTATTCGTATATTAAAAATTAAATTATGCTACTGAAATACATATATCTAAAACAAAGAATTGGTCAAACTAAATATTTGGCATACGTTCAAACATCTATTTAACCATCATTCGATATAATAACATTTCACTATAGCAACCTAAATTTTTTTAGAACTAATATTTGATATTATATTTTTTTATCTCTATAACATTCTACTTGTAACAGTGTTGACATTCACTATAGAAGTACATTTTTTTGTTGCAAAATTAACCTCGATATGATAGCCTTATTGAAATATTAATTGAGTAATAATATTTTGTCAAAGATATGTAACGTACAAAGATAAAATATTGAAATATTTATGGTAATCATTATTATTTTCATGCAAATACTAAATTTCAAGTATGGATATTTAAGAGAAAAATTGTACTTAAATGGTGTCCATAATTTATGGTCATAATCTCAAGAGGAAAGGCTACTGGTGACCTTTCTGTATTGATATTTTTCCCCATTTTGTTGGATTTGTTCTGAAATTGAGTGAAGTAAAGCAATACTACTTAAGAAATATCAATTTCTCCCCATATTTAAACTTTGAATATATTTTGAAATATTCCAATGGTATATAGTTATTTTGATCTCGAAAAATAAATACTCTATGACAATATGTATTAAACATTTAAAAGCACTTGTCCTACTTTTTTTCAATTATAATCATTTACTAAAAAGCTTTAATTTAATAATATTAATTCTATTTTATAACATCGTATACTATATATATGATACACACGTGCAACGCACATGCCATGAAACTAGTATATATATATATATATATATATATATATAAGTGGGAACAAAAAAAAGTTAAAAGTTGAATTACGGTTTTACCCCTACTATAAATTAAAATGTTATAAAACATTTAACTATTTAATTTAAATATTAAATTGTTTCATTTTAATTAACATGTTAATGACTTTTGCACTTCCTTAGATTAATTCATAATTAAAATATCTAATTTAATAATACTTATAATCTATAATCTATATGTATATAATAAGAAATTAATAATCATATGTCATATCATCATATTATCATATTATATTATTATTATTATATTAAAAGTGGGAAGAATGTTAGGCAAAAGTTAGATTACCATTTTGTCCCTATATCAAATACAAATACTATTAATCATCTAATAAATTGTTAATTAAATATTAAATAATAAATTTTAGTTACTACAAGGGAGAGTTACACATTGCCAATATCAAATTTATCAAATTCTTTGATTTACAATTTATTCATGTTGTATGGTGAATTTATATTAAATTGTTATAAGTAATTATTATAAAGAAGACAAAAAGACTCCTAATTATATTGTTCAGGGGAAGACCAAAGGTTACATAATTAAGTAGAAAACTGATGGGCTTCTTTTATTGTTTTTTCTTTCATCTCCCCTCATCTAAGGTTTTCCTATTTAAAGTCACCTAGAAAGGGAAATGAATTTACAAGTCTCATAGCTGATCTTCTTACTAAAATATGTTAATGTCAATTCTCTCTTATAAATTAAGATCCATTTTATTGTCTTTTGTATATCATTTCTTTCTTCTTTTTGATTTCCTTCGACCATATTCATAGAAGCGCGAAGAAAAGTTATCGTCGATCTTTGTAGAAATTAAGGGCAATAACATTATTGTTGTATTTCGATCAAAGACGTTATGATTGATTGATTAATCGTAAAGAATGTTTGGAAGGAAATAATACCTTCTTTTTTTTTATCATGTTGTATGAATTACAGCAAAATAATGAATTATTTGTACTATTTTATGTAAAGTGCTTATAGTGATGATCATTTATAAGTAATTTTTGTATTAGTTTTAAATGTTCTTTTATAATGTATTATTTTTCTATTCTTTTTTAAGTTAAATATGTTATCTGCTTATGTAAAAAAAAATTATGTCTAGATTACAATTAAATAGACATTACTTATTTAGACTCTATATAATTATTGGCGTGGAACATGTACAATATTATATTTCTTATTTTCAAATGAAATTAAAAATTATTTCAATGGAAGATTAGATATCTTCTTATATGCCAGATCATTTGTGTTTTACATGGATGATATGAAATATTTGACAAATATGTTAAATGACTATACATACATTTATAATCAATTCATTATCTCATGAATTAGTATAGTGCCTCCTTATTTAATAATAAAGAGATCTAAAAGTATAAAGTTCATTATCAATGATCCATATAAAATTAGATAACTATTTTAATTTTCAAACATACACTCTTACTCTAACAATCATTTGTGCAACACTAATTAGTAAAAATTCTTCCTATATCCACCATCATTTATACTTTTTACTATAACATAAATCTTATAAATAATTAACATTTACAAGTCAAACATTATAATAACATGTCTAAGGACTTATGTGGAGCACGATTGTCATTTACTATAAGTTTATAGAAATGGATACACTTGGCTACGTGCGGCCTTGCGTCTTAAAACTAGTAATAGACTAAGCATATATCGCATAAATTAAAGCAAAAGAATCATGACATATCTTATGTACGCACAGATTATTTCCTCTATTTACAATCACAAGTGTGCAAAAATTGATTTAACCAATAATTATAGACTAAATTATTCTATAAATTGATTTAAAATATTATGGAAACGGATAAACTTCAAATTTTAACTCGGAGTAATAATAGTTGGACCGAAATCCCTATTATTGGAGTAGCTTTTTCGAAGCTGTACACGTGAATGGATAGATATGGTGATGAGCCAAACTCCCCAACATGGAGGAACACATAATGTGCACACACCCACTTTCCCAGCTAAAAAAAAATCATAACTTTGCTTCAATTTCTCCTCAATGCCATGGCTATTACACATTAATTTGTACATTAAAGCTTAGAAGCTGCTCATCAACAAGTAGTTATGACGGTTATTCGATATGGGTCTTGCTCAATTCCATCATTTCAATTCCAAGAATGCTCCTTTTCAAGGTGAATTTACTCTTATGCAACCCAAGTGGTGTTATCTTGTTTTGATTTTTCACTATGTTGCTCATGTTAAATTTTTAATTTTTTCTTGTTTGGTGGGTGGTGTTGGTGGGGTGGTTGGGGAATCCACACTATGGGAGGGGGCGCACGTGCACCCGCTAACTTCCAAAATCATATGTATATATGTATATCTATTTTGAAAAACTAGTAGAAATTAGGATATAGTTAACAGTCTTGGCATATAAAGCGTAGAAGTGCCTTTTGTCTTTATTAGTACAGTAGAATCTGGCTTGAGACCGGGATCAGATCCACTATGTTTATATTGGTGCAGAAGTCTTTAAATCCTGGGTTCACCTCTTCAGGGGATGGGGTGGGGTTAGTGTAATTTTGTTAAATGATTTATGATTTTAGTTCAGTCATAGTAGAATCAAGAAAATTTTCACAAATTTGTTCCCATTGAACAAGAAATTTCATGTTTTTCAGAGATATGTCTAATGTTTTTTTTTTTCCTTTTTCTCACGACTTCTTGTGTGCCTTATGCTTTGTCTGTATTACAATGATAGAGATTAAAGAGTAGAGAAGTAAAGGCAGGAAGGACTGAAAGGGAATGATTGTGTATCTAAATAAATACTCTCTCAATTTCAATTTGTTTGTCTGGTTTTGATTTGGCGTGAAATTTAAGAAAATAAAGAAGATTTTTGAACCATGTGGTCTTAAAACTAAAGATATGTAGATTATAAAACATGCTTTAATTTTGTGGTCTTATTTATGTCATGTGGAAAGTTAGAACTACAGAGTTGCCTAAAAAGAAAAGAGACATTTTTAAGCGGACAAAGAGGAAAGTATGAGAAATAAATTGAATAGTGAGTGTTCAATCTTCGTTTTTTCCTCATCCTATTATGGCTAAATGAAAATGAGGATTTTCAGGAAGAGAGTTGGAGTTGTCGAAGTGATCAAGTCTAACTTGTCAAACTCAGATGCTAAGAGAGCAAACCTTTCTGCCAGGAAGAAGGACAGAATTAAGCTCCCCAAACTTGACAGTATTGGTGGAGACAATAAATCATTGCATATAAGTGAGTTTCTGAGCCATAAATCCGGTGTTGAGGCAATGTTGAACAAGAGAGCTTTGCAAAGCTTTGAATCTATTGATTCTAACACGTACAGGTAATGATTTATATCTTCTTGCCTATTATTCTTGTCTAGTGTTTTTGGTCCAAGGACATTCCATCGTTCTCTTCTGTTGTTTGTTCTTGCTGTGCGAACATATTGCATTATTGTAGCTAGATGCTAAGTAGTTTTCAAGTTATCTGCTTAAGTATTGAAAAACGAGTGGAAACATCGTTGATATGTAGAAAAGAAGCTTTGCAGAACAAACGCCACTGTGCAAAGAGATGAAGCTGATCGAACTATTAACCATATCATACAGTTTTATGAGTATTCTTATACTTCTATTGGTATATGAACCATAAAGCATAGGGAATTAGCCTCTATGCTGCATTATAAATGACTTACGGATCCACTTTTTGTACGGTCAGGTCATCAAATGTGAATGAAATAACTACTATAAATTTAAAATTAATTAATGCATCTAGTTTTGCTTTGGTCACTTGAGAAGCTTGTTTCTGAGATTCATCAGTAGTTAGAATGGCTTAATGATTTCTAAGCTTTGTGAATAGGTGTTGCCTAATGACCGCCTGATATTTGCTGATGTAACCTGATTCTTGCTTTCATATACTATGATGACATGAGATTTGGTTCTTTGTGCTTTTCCTTTTCAAAATCTTCATACATCCTAGCTATAGGTTCTTTTGGTCTATGTACCGATATAAAGAAGTTTCTTTTGGTCTATGCCAGTTTAGCAACAATAAACTCTTGGTATATCAGCCCCACTCCCCACGTTCACACTTGGTTCAAAAGAAGAATGTTATTTAGCTCCCTGTGCTTGTGATATCAACATAAGATTATAACCTAAACATCATATAACATATATATATATATATATAAAAGAGAACCTTAGGTCCGCCTACGTGGCGCCACCACAAACCAAAATTCTCTTTTAATTTATTTATTTACAAAACTAGCCTTCTCCTTTCATGAAAAGTTGTGACATTTATGAAAAGTTGTAACTTTTATGAAGAGTTGCAATAACATTTATGAAGAGTTGCGACTTTTATGAAAAGTTGCGACTTTAATGAAGAGTTGCGTCTTTTATGAAAAGTTGTGACTTTTATGAAAGGTTGTGACCTTTCCAAAGGGTTGCAACTTTTCCAAATAGTTGTAACCTTTTCGATAAGGCACAAAAAATATTTGTTCACACTACTCTTTGTTGTCTATAAATAGAGGGATTTCCTCTCATTTTATTTTAAAACAACGAAAATTCTGAACCTACTCTTCTTCTTCACAATTAAATATTTGTGTACTTTGTTGTTGTTGAGTAACTCACTGACACCATTGCTTATGTTACAGATCCTGGTATGTATTTTTACCTTCATTAATGTATGCTTATGTTATTAAGGATAAATGATAAGATATAATAATTTTCATTCTCTTTTACATTATTAATGTTTGTTACTACGTAATCTTGTATGTAAGATAGTATAATGTTTTAGTTTTAATCAGTAATAGATTTTAAGTATAATTTTGCAAATTCTGTGATATTAAATTCCCGCGCGAAGTGCGGGTAATTTTGCTAGTTTTTTATAATTAAAAGCTAATGAGCTAACTGCTGCTGACCACAAGGCACCACCTTAAACCAAGACTTACTGTTACTCTTTGTGAAAAGAAACTTATGAAAAAACTGCCAGTTGTCCTATTACCACTTAGAAAGAATGTATTTAAGACAGAGGCTCATTTAATTGAAAATCAATTCTTAGGAGCATCCAGTAACACTAACAAAGTCATGTGGATGTTTGCAAGAGCCAATTGAATGTGGGGACAAAGAAATGTGCAACCAGCAGCTTATGCAACAAAAACTCCAGCAACTACCAAGCAAGATCTTCTGATGTATAAAGTAGAACTGCATATAAATGAGATTCTACCCTCCAAATATGAAAGATGACTAATGAATTCCAATAGCGACTAATCAACAATGGACATGCTAAGTAGCCTAACTTCTTACTCAGATCTGAAATCCCACTGGATTTATGTTGAAAAGAACATGGTTATCATTTGCACTAATTATATACTACTTCAATATTTTTTTGAGACTTTTGTTGATTCTTACTATAGCATCTTAGTGAGCAGAATATATAAATGTGGTTGTTCTGTAGCAGAGATGACCAGAATTTGCCAACCTTAAGTAGATGCTGTCAGATGATTGATTGTCTTAAATAAAGATACTTCTTTTAGTTTGGTAAACTCAGCCCCTAATTCCCTTCCCGAGGCCTAACAGTGGTTTTTCATATACCTCCCTTCTGACTTAAGCTCCCAACTCTTAGTTAGAAGCAAGGGGTTATACATTAGAGCAACCCTTTCTTGGCTTCTTGAATAGAGAATCAAACTTGGGGTAAAAATAATTTTCTTCTCCCCTTTAGTGTGTGGATATCAGTACACATTAATTAACCTATTTAACTTAATGGAGGAGATGATATGGTTAATTAGGTTCTCTAAACATTTGGAAGAACAGATTTCAGTTCCAGAAGGTAACCACCAGCCTATACCTGGAAAACAAGTGTGTAAACTGAGAGGATATGAAATCCTCAAGAACTATATTGCAATCTTTGAGCTGTGTCTTAGACTTTTATTAGTTTATATTTTACCAATGTAAGGTTAACGTTTAGCATATTTTCCGTGAATGTTGAGGATACCATCAAAGATATGGCACGGCAAAAGAAAGGGTAAAGTGCAGCATAGATTAGGAGATCCGGATAGAACTGTTCAGTGGAGCTGTTAAATAAATCATATTATAAAAATGGCCTGTAGTCTCTGAGAGCATTTGACTACTTTAGTGCTAGTGCCTTTCTATTTGGTGACTGAAAATCAGGAACATTCATGTATGGATACTAGATACTCCAAATCTTCATCAGAGAAACTAGTTCATGTGTCCTCCGCAGCCTATACATCCCATATAAGAGTTATAAGATCTTGCTGATTATGATTTAATTGCAGGTGTACTCTTCCACAAGTTCAACTTCTGAATTTTGAAGTTGCCCCTGTTTTGACACTAAAAGTGAACCCAACCAGCGAAGACTGCACGGTGGAGATGTTGACTTGCAAGGTAAGGCTCCTTATTCTGGAAACATCACCCAACCCAAGGAATTAGTATCTCTGATGTGCTGTCAACACCTCTTCCTTCTAGACCAAGAATCTTCAAAGTTTCTATCACAATTGAGGTTCTAATTGATTTCTTTCACGGGTAACTAAAGGCTCATAGATCTTTAGTTGTCTTAAGATTTCTTATGAATTCATGTTTGTATGATCGCCAGTTATGCAATTGATACAGAGAGTGATAATGTTCTCATTTGCAGCTATCTGCTTTTAAGGTGGTTAGTACCATTAGAGAAGAGGGAGTGATAGAAAGAGGACGGGAGCAAGGAGTGAGTTAAGGTTTAATTTCCCTGTCTTCGTACATGCAAGAGAACAGTTTTCTTCTGGACGTTAGCATTCCCCACATTTAACTTAATACTCCCTCATTGCGATTAAGATACATGTCCTGGGATCTTTATTTGTTTTTTTTTTTTTTCATTTAAAATCTGAGATCTGTGTTTCTTACAATTTAGTTATCCTTTTAAGAAGATATATAATCCTAAATTCCTGATGTTCATTGCAGTTTGAGGGTTCTGATCTGGTAGAGCAGCAGAATGACCACTTTTCAGGTATACCAAAACAACATTCAAGCATGACAATTTTTATCAAATTGAACGAAGCTGAGCTTTTGTAACATATTTATCATAATTTATAATTACATGTTTAAACACATGCAATGTGTTTTTAACTTGCAGCATCAATGGTAAACCGTATAACGTGGGAAACAGTTGGATCTCAGCCTATGCTCGATGTTGATGTGAAATTGAATATATCTCTCGAGGTTATTATCCCTGTCTTTTCTAAATTTGTTTATGCTTATTCTTCATGCAAAATCTCCTTTGGCAAATGTAGAAAAGCTTCTCAGAAACAAAAGGCTACCGATTCTTCATCTTAGAATTTCTCTGGGACATCACTGTATGCTCGTGCATGTTTAGATACATACAACAAGGGATAAAGAGAGTACTTCCTTGTCCTCATATATGATTTACATTAGCATATATTTCCTAACTAAAAGAGCAGCAGGGTGCACGAAGCATGATGCGTTCATGCAGGTCTGGGGAAGGCACCCCAAGGGGTGTCATGTGAACAACTTACCTTACCTGACACCTCATCAAGGGCTGATTCCACGGCTTGAACCCTTGACCTACACTAATCAGGAAAAGTAAATATTGTTCCTCTGTAGAATGATAGCCGCTTCTCTAGTTATCCATGCTTATTTATGCCTTTTGGATATGATTCTATGAGGACCTGCTATTCAGAAAAAGTACTCTTGATCATGACATCCATAAAACAGTAGGAAAAAAAAGGACCTATTATCAAGATTGTTAGATTGATAGCACATTATATGTTTATAGTGTCGTATATATGTATAGAATCTAAGGTTACTTTTCTCATCGTTGACTTGTTAAGGCTTAATTGGAATAGGGATGAACTCTTTAACTGTGCTCCCTGTAAATTCTCAAGTTACACTTTCTTCTTTTGTTCAAGTCTGAACTTCCCAAGGTAAATATCACTGATCCATCTGGTTGTAGACTTGGAGTCAGGTGTAGTGACACCAGAACATGGTATCGGGATTTAACCAGATCTGATGGGTCATGAACGATCTATCAATCTTTAGATTTTTGTTCCACTTCACAAAACCAAGGTCTAAATGTATTTGAATGCTAGATTCTTTTCATGCCACAGTGAAAAGTATTTTTGATATATTTCCTTTGAATATCTACAACTTTCAGTACAATTATCATATTGACAAGACTAGTTTCTTGAATATTATGACCCTCTTGATTGGAGTCGTCACCTTATATTGTTCTTGCAGATATACACGTTGCCATTCACCATGCTGCCTACTTCTGCTGTTGAGAGTCCCGGTAACATGTAAGTCTATTGCTACACTGTCTTTACTCTGTGATCGGAAATGGTAATAAAAACAAATATTGCAGTTTAAATTACACATTAACCAAACTCTTCGTTGACATGTATGCTTTGTTGTGCCTGGATTTTTCTTAGAGCAAGGTCCATATTAAGAGCAAAGAATCTGACTGTCATATGTGGTCCTTGATAGGTTTTAGAGATACACTTCTTCGGAATCATTTGCACTAAGAGTAGTCCATCTCATTGAACCTCAGTATTACCAGTTAGCGGTGACACTTTTTCTTGATAATTTCAGCTTATCAGCGTATAAATGAACATAGAGGTCTTCATAGATTTGGTACTAGTTTTAACGGTGACCAATTCAGTTGAACACTCCTTTATCATTGCATAAACATAGTTCACTTCACAGACATTTCATTTCCAGTTTCAGAATCTAATAGTTTCAAAATGATATTTCTATCACAAAATAGAAACAACCATCATAATTTTCACACACATTGGTCACGTTTAAAATCATATTCTTTTTCCTTTTTCTGTAACTTTTTTGTACTTAATCTCAAATTCCCAATCCTAATTGTGAATCATGTTTTACACAGAATGATGCAAGCTTTAGTGGACAGGCTAGTACCGTTGCTATTGCAACAACTGCTTCAGGATTATGACAACTGGGTTCGACAATATCAGAAATCTCTGTTGTGAACCAAACCCCTTTTGTACCTGAGTAAGTAAACTACATTTATGGCTCCGTGAGGACACCTGTAGCTATAATACTACATGTGAGCACATTTGCTCCTATCTTGGTGGACAAGGTTACCAGACACTTGTATTTGTGTGATGTTGCAAGCTTCAACTCAGCTTCCTGACGTCACCTGTGGACTAGTGTAGGTGTGCACAAGCTGGTTCGGACCTCATGTATTTTATGTATGTATATTATATGTATGAAACTCCATCCTTCCATGGCTGAAGTTTAAGCCGCCTATTTGATACTCCTTTCTTTTGTACAATATGTCTATCTTCCCTTAGTGATATTAAGCGAAATCATTATTTTTAACAAAAAATTTCGGAAGTGATATTAGGACTCTGGAAATAGAAAAAGAATATCTTTGGAATATGGGTCTGATCTGAGTAAAATATTTCATCAAAGAGGAAAAATGATTTCCAAATAATGACCTTTTTTCACATATAATTATCTTAACTTCAAATCGAACATCATGAAATAAATTTTCGGAAAATACTTCTAATGAAAGTAACTAAAAAAAGATTTGTTTCCATCAATGTTTAGATTGGAGCCCAACTAAAGAGTAGATTTGAGGAAGTGCTCCTACCAAGAAATTTTTTCAAAAGCTCAAAATTAAGAGAAAAGCAACTTCATACTATGTCAAATGCTTGAGTGGTTTGTTCACTGCATACATTTGCAGAGTAGACTAGACATTTTAGGAGGAAGAACTTATCGACTACAAAAAAGACAAGGTTTCTGTTGGAGGGTCCCTGACGCCCCAAGTCAAATGAAACTGACAAGACTCAATTTCAAGGTGGCATCTCAAAAGTGCCGCTAACATTGTTATTAGAAAAAAGATGCCTTAGAACATGTTATATATAATTGAGTGAGAGGAACTTTCTTGAGGTGGGAAGCTACCAACCTGCTTTTGACATGGTATGAAGCAAGTCTCTGCAAAGGATAGAGAAACGCTTTAAGCGTGTGTGATCATCCTCATTAATAGAAGACATCAGGTGTACATTAGAACTACCACAAGCATCCAAATCATCTATTCCAAAACATGTTCTGCAGAATCTATTGCAATCAAAATCACCAAAAGGAAAAACATGCATGTTCTACGTGAGCCTGGAACCTCACTTCACACAAGGAAGCAAATGTAGCACACATTCCCAAATAAGAAATCATACAAGAGTCAAAGATATGACAACAAAAGAACTTATTACAGTCAACCCTTGCACAACAATTTCAGGGTCATCAGGAAAATCCCATCTAGGCTTTAGCTACACTTCAGAGTATTTCGAGAACTAAAGCCCACACACACCCCTTTGGTACTAGACAGCTAACCAAGCTTTGCCTCTTTATGCTTGTTTTCCAGACATCAGCCACTTCTTCCCCTCCACTGAGCTGCTGAAACTGGCAAAGAAAACAAATTGAGAGAATGTCAGCCTATCACATAAGAATTATTCTTCTGAAGGATATAAATGCGCACATTTTTTAAGCTTCATTCTGAAGCATAAGCGCACACTTGGAAAGAGAGCATGCTCAACGCGGTAACCAGAAATCTTTGAATTGTTGTGTCAAATTTGTAAGAGAATTGGAGCCCAACAATATAATCAGTTTGAAAAGGGGATATAATGAACAATCCTAACGTAGGTGTAAGGAATCTGGCCAAACAAAACAAGAGCCTCTTATCAATTTTTTGGTGTTGATTTAACAATAAAGGAATCATTTGTTCAAATATATACATACATTCCAGTTTAGCACCAATTTCTCTACATCTCATTGCCTTGAGAATTTACCCTTGCCTTGACCAGCAGTTATATTCCCTCATAGATAAGCTAAGTTCGAATAAGAAACACCCCTAAATAGTAGCAAAACACCTGCCAAAGAGGAAAAAAAGTACCTTTCTTTTCAACGGCTCATCCACTCATGCACAATTTAAGTTTCTTTCAAGATTCAGGTAGCAATTTTGAAATTGAAGAATTGTCCACTCAAATGGTAATGGCAACTTGGTATGATCAAAGCTCCAGTTTCCATGAAAAGCATGGACATCTTTTTAAAATTTATAGGAAGAAAAACCAAACGGGGATGTAAACCCATATACTATAACATATGTAAAAACCAAGACCCAGACGTAAGCAGAGAGTGACTATCCCATTTGATTGAAGCTGTTAGTGAAATTAAGGTCAGCAAAGCTCTGTCTTTTTTTTACTTTCTAAGGACACTTTAGTTCACTTCTAGCAATATATTTTTTATACCTGAGCAGTACATAGTTTAAATGGGAATATTTTGTTAGTGGAAGGACTCTGCAAGTAAGTAAGCAGTACATAATTAATAAAAAAGAAACATACTCGAATTATGAGTTTCTTTATGAAATTCATTTTTAAGGGACCTCTCCCGTAAACAACAAGGCAAGTTATCTCAAGTTTGAACTCACCTCTTGATCCTCTGACATGACACAATATCTATAGAGCAGCTTTCACCGCCTAGTCTGCCTATCAGCATACTTTTCATCATCATATCTTCTCCTTCCACTAGAATGTGAATCATCATGTCTAGCCCTCTTGTATGAATCATGACCTTTGTAACTATCACGCATTCTGCTTCTATGCTCCTCCTCCTGTTCATGCCTTCCACGCTGAGAGTCCCCTTCTTTCTCATGCTTCCGGTACTGATCTTCCTCTTCATCTCTTTTGTGTTTCCTTTCCCAGCGGTCATCATCCCTACTTTCTCTTCTCTCCTGTCCACGCACTTCATAATCTCGATTCTCCCGTCGGCTTTCACGTTGCAGCTCATTCACACTCTGAATCTTATTTTCACGCTCTCCGTCATTTCCTTCATATTCTCCGCCAGATCTTCTTATTTGTTGATCTTTACTCCTATCCTCCGTACTCCTGTGTGACCTATTTGGGTTCTCAGCTTCAGTATCAGCCCTTCCATACTTTTCGTCTTTACTAGAATCCCTCCTCCTTGACTTCCCCTCACGTTGATCCAGGCTTTCATCGTCTAGTTTTCTCTTACCCCGCAACAACTCCTGGCTAGCACTTGATCCATCAATCACATACTCAGCCTTAGTATTATGTCTTCTCCTTTCCTGAATCTTCCTGCTTTTTACATCAGGATCACTACCATCATCATCAGAATTGTGTTTTCTTTGTGACTTCTTATTTTTAGCATCACGGACATCATCATACTCAGTAACGTGTCTTCTACCTTCCTGAATCTTCCTGCTTTTTACATCACGATCACTACCATCAGAATCGTCATCAGAATCATGTCTTCTACCTCCCTGTGACTTCTTGTTTTTAGCGTCACGACCATCATCATTGTCATCAGAATCATGTCTTTTACCTCTTTGTGAGGTCTTGTTTTTAGCATCACGACCATCATCATATTTATCCTCGACAACATGTCTTTTCTCTTTCTGAATCATCTTGTTTATGACATCACGGTCATTGTCATGGTCATCCTCATCAGAATCATGTCTTCTACCTCTTTGTGAGGTCTTGTTTTTCGCATCACGACCATCATCATATTTATCCTCAGCAACATGTCTTTTCTCTTTCTGAATCATCTTGCTTTTGACATCACGGTCATTGACATGGTCATCCTCATCAGAATCATGTCTTCTACCCTGTTGAAGCTTAATGGTTTTTGCATCACGGCCATCATTATCACCCACAAAATGTCTCCCGTGGACTTTCACGTGTTTCTTCACATGATCAGACTCTGAATAAGAGTCAGAATCAGAATCAGAGGAAGAATCGTCACTGTGATGCCGCCTTCTAACCTTCTTGTCCTTGGCAGACAACTTTCTTGACTTATTACCACCAGCAGTATCAGAATCAGAACTAGCATGAGCCTTCTTATGGATCTTCTTAGACTCTTTGGCATGGCTTTCACTGCTGTCAGTGTCAGAAGAATCGGCACGTCCTCTCCTCTTTTCTTTTTTATTATGACGCTTACCCTCGTCCTTCTCTTTTGCCAAGTCATTAACTTCACCCTCTTCAAAATGAGCTAAAGCATCATGCTGCTTCTTCTGAGTCTCGTGTTCAGCCCCTATCTTGAGAGCAGCTTTTAAGTTTTCCATTTGTTTTTCTTTCAAAGCAGCAATCTGGTGTGTTTGTGTTTCTGAAACCCTGGAATGAACAAGTTCAGTTATTGCATATCAACCTCACAGTATCTATAAAAAGACTGAAAAAATCTAACAAATTAGGTCCTGATTTTTGGAACTGGTTTAGAAATTTAACGTTAAGAGGACACAAGAATCAACCAGACTTAATCATATCTGTATCCAAATTCTATTGTTCATCTTGCTAAACTGACATTTCCCACTTCCTCTCATCGAGACTAAATGAAAGCAAACACCATTTTTTTATCTCCTTAAAAAGCCTACTAACTCAAAAAGATCTTAACTTCTCAAAATAGTACCATAGTCCATAACAAATTCTAAAAGATCAAAAACTAAACAACACAAAATCTGAACTAAAAAAGCATCACAAAATTGTAAATTGTAATTAATAACCACAGTTCTTTTCCCTTTCCAATTTCCTTCCTACTTATCATATTTCTATTTCCTCAACAATTCTGCTGGCTCCAAATAGTATACATGGAAAATTCTCTAAACACGAATGATAACAGCATCAAATCAGTCAAATCTAGAAATTCACTAGCTAGTTCATAACCAAAAACTGATCCAACGCGTATATTATGCAAAAAGTATAACTACAATTCAGAAAAATAAATTACTTTTCATAGGTAGGTCCTCCAAATTCTTCAGATGTTGCCTCTAGATTCCTTCGCGCTTCCTCGAGCTTCTCGGAGATCTCAGCATCAGTGTATCCCTGATCGGCAAGCTTCTCCTCAAGGACGAGAAGTTTGAGCTGAATCTGCCGTTTCCGGTCATGTTCGAGAATGTCCTTGTTTGCTTTCCTCGACACTCCGGCAGTTCCTTGACCGGATTCGTAACCTTTGCCGCCGTCTACAAGGACTTTGTTCGTCTTCGACTTGACGAAGAACTTGTTGGTCTGGATGTGACCGTTGGTGCCGGAGCCTCGCGGCGTTTGTAGGCCGATTCCGTTGTACATCTTCGCTGGAAAGAGAAGAGAAAAATATCTAGATTCTTATTTGCCCTAATTTATAGATAGATGCGTAACCCGGATTTAATCGGATCGGGTAAGTCGGTTCAGACATTTTGGGTAAATCAGACTTAAATCCGCTATGAATTAGAATTAAGTTTTTTTTATTAAAGTCCAATTAATTTAAATTTACGCAACTCATTGGTCAAAGGAAGGCTTTTTGGCCCAAAAAAAAAAAAAGTTCGGATCCAAGGCTTGAAAACTGAACTTTTAATTAAGGAAGGATTAACTTTAACTATAATTTTTTATTGGTGATTGGAATAATGTTGGATAAAATAACATTAAAAATATCCCTATAATATAAGTCAATTATATATACACATCAAATATCTAAATCTTTATACTAAAAATTTCTACACAAAAAATAGCTTTATAAGCTTTCAATTTAGATAGATTTTTTAAAATATATACATATATTATGAAGTATATTGATAATTACATACTCAATTTATTTCTTTTTTATGATCCATTAGATTAAAAAGGGAATGTAAGAAACAAATAGTTTTTGTTTTTTATAATTAAATATATGAGTATAACTGTATAAGTTTTTTTTTTTGTTTTAATTAGAATATTTTATTTTAGAGAAATTTCTTATTTTTACTTGAATGTGCTTCTTTACTATTCCGCTTCAAAGTCTTATATTTACTTAATCAAAAAACAAGTCTTATGGTTCTTTTGCAGCTCGTCGCATCAAATTTATCTGGTGCGGATTACCTCTTTTATATGGTGGGTTACCTTTTTTATGTGGTTTGTGATTTATGCATCTGACGAGTTTTCTTTCTTTCTTGTAAAGGGAGCGATTATGGATTTCTCTTGTCATAATATAAAATGATTACTTAGTCATTACAACATTTTTCTTAACGAATATACAAGGTGTACTATTTCTTGATATTATTTTGTTCCATCTCCTCTATTCTCTCTCTATACATATATATCTTTTAGTAGGATTTCATATAGAAGGATTTATTTCTAAAAAATACGTATAACATCATTACATGTTTATGTTATAAAATATATGCACATTGGAGAAAATTTCGAAATATCAAACGTAACCATCAATTAGTATGAATTCTACCAGGTAAAACTATACCAACTCTTCTTTTATCTTTTAGTTCACTAATTTTTCAAAGTCTCTTTTGCTTTATGAAATATTTTTGTAGATTCTTAAATTTGTATATATATAGTAAGGGTGTACAAAACTAAATCAAAAATCGAATCAAACCGCAAATCGAGTCTAATCGGGAAAAAAACCCGACTAATGGTTTGATTTGACTTGATTATTTGGTATTGGAAAAAAAATTCGACTATACTTAAATTGGTTTGCTTTTAACTAAAAAAAGTAAACCCGAGACAAAATCAACCCGACATTATATATATAATTTTTAAAATTTATTTTATATATAAAAGTATTTACTTTGATGTAATTTTTAAATATTACTTGTACATTTTCATAATTTTTATCTTTTAACATATTTTTTTAAATTTTTTGAGATTTAAAATTTTGAATGGTCCAATAAAAGTTATAGTCCATGATATTAGTAACTCTAATAAAGCTCAATTTGAAATTAAATCAATACTAATGCTAACAAAATAAATTGATTATACACTAAAAATTACAACAATATTGAATAGTTGTTCTTTAGTTTTACATTGCTTTAGATATTTAAAATATATAATCTAATTTAATTTTTCTTTAATGTTTAATCATGTAATTAATACTTATTAGACTTATTTTAGCATGATTTAGTACTTTTAAATTATGACTTATCAATTTGCAATATTTATTTTGTATGAATTCATTATTATTTTTTATTGAATATTTTAGTGTCTATCACTCTCTTATATTTTGTGTTATTTTCTTAAGAAACACCTTAAATAGTTGTATTTTAATTGGACTTATAAAGAAATATTTGGAGCACAAGTTAATTATATGTTTGTATGAATACTTTACCAAAAAAATCCAAAAACTTGAAAAAACTTGAGATTTATTAGTTTGGTTTGATATAAAAAATTAAAAAATTCGCCACAAATGATTTGATTTGGTATTTGAAAAATCCGAACCGACCCGAGGTTAAAAAACTCAAAAAAGTCTGAGTTTTATTAGTTTAATTTATAAATTTAAATTTTTTACCCAAATAATTTGATATTTGAAAAATTCAAACTAACCCGATCATGTACCCTGATATACAAAATTAGAATTTTTCTTGTATTACTGGTAGCTAGTATTTTAAATTAAAGTTTACTATAACTTGTCCACGTTGAGTAAAATCTTCTTCTTCTTTTTTATAGAAAAATGTAGGTCATTCATAGTCTCATCCAAAAAAGTATTTAATCAATGAATGTAGTAACACCACTCTTTGGGATTTTTAAAGTGATTGAACATAGTTTCATCTAAATTGGTCAAATTTGGCAATTTCAAGAATTAGGCCTAAATGTTGGATTTTTAGTTAATTAATGTTGTATCATATAACATTATTTAGTGTAATTTTACAAGTAAATTTGAAAAAATAACTTCTACAATATTTAATTATAGTCAATATTTTTTATTTCATTTTAGATTGCACTTAAATTGTTTTAAGAAAATCTCAAATGTTACAGGCCCTATGAATCTAAAAGGTTTCTATATACAATATCCACCATGGCAATATCCTAATAACTAATGAAATCTGTATCTGATGTTCTACCAATATTGTTAATCATCTTATCAGATTCAAGTGATGTTTGCTGCCCAATTTTCAAATTTCATGCATAGTTCCATAGAAATCGAATGAATGAATGTAATGGGAATAACCTCGTCGGTGAAAGCAGGATAAACGCAATTCACCAGTATAAAGACTATCAAACACCATTAATATTACTATCGGTAACATACTGACCATTCACACGGAGTAGAACATCGAACGATGTGTGTGTGACTGGCTAATTGGTCACCTTTTCTTTACATAAATCTATCTAATATAAAACAAGCTGATGAACAATTTTACCTAAACAGCAACAAAATTAACAGGAATTCTTCAACTTCCGCTACCTCAGTGGGGAGGTTCACAAAGGGGCGGAATTTTTCTAGGGTTGTAAAGGCATTTATATAGTATGTTATGGAGAAGAATAACAGTGGTGGCTAGGGTTTCCGACTTTGTCGGGTCGAACTATTTGGATATGTGCCCGGTTGGATTGGCACAGGTTTATGTTTTAAAAACGGTGGGCAAAAATCAAATGGAAAAAAATGTTACTCTATTGAATAACTCATTAAAACAATAGTAATATACTACTTTACCCCTACAAAATATTAAAATATTAAATATTTTATCGATTTACTAGCTACCTTTGCCTTTTGCCTTCAATTCACAGTATTATCCCAATTATTTTATTTATGTTGCACTTGTACAACTTTTTTTTCATGTTACATAGTCACTATTGTTTTATTATATGAGCATTTGTAAAGTTACATTATTGTCGTGTCGCACCAAGTTATTGTAAGTTACGTAATTATTTATGATCATTTTTTATTGGTAAAACCAAACCATTAAGGATCAAAACCAATAAATTGAGAACCCATAGAATATCTTATTAGTTTATTTATTGATTTAACGTATTTAAAGATCGATAATACATAAAACCAAACCAAATAGACTGATGCACACTCCAGACTTTCACTTTCAACAAAATATGATTACTTAAGCTTCAGTTTTTCTAGGTTAATTTGGAAATTACTAGAAAGGCTGATAAAAATAATGCTCACTCCGTCTCAATTTATGTATGTTTGAATGGAAATAAGAAATCTTTTCTTGGAAAATGTGGTCTAACCTACAGCGACAACATACCCAAAGTAATCCACTAGTGGATTGTAGTCTGACATAAGCCATAATAAATTTGTAGCTACAAATCATTTCATTAACGACTAACTATAGAATAAGACATAAATTAGAAAGGAGGAAATTAAAGAAGGCAAAGTATAATGAGAGTAAATGACGGATGTTTTGCATTAACAATGGAGGAACTATTTTCTTGAACCATTGAGATAGTTGTAAAATATGTAAAAATACAACGTAGACATCCCAATTGATACTGATAGACGGGGTGGTTCGCAGAGAGCCAAAGCTTGAGCTTGCATACATTTCAAGTGTCCATAGAAAGAGCATACCTGATGAAAATCACATCCGCGGTTAATAGATTTGGTGGACATATCTGGACAAATAGAGGTTGAAGGGATCACTAAATCAATCATCGTCATCACTATCATATTGTTGACATAACGAGAGTAGACCACTGCTTGTCGCAGCACCAGTGCTCTGCGCGTCTTGCTTGTTTAATTCTACTGTCTGCTTGCCGTTGGAGTCCGAGACTGGCTTCTTGACTATGGATATTTTGACTGATGAGGACTTCAAAATGATTTTACTATCACCTGCCGATGCTTTATCTGTAAGATAGGTCATGAAGATAGGGTTAGAGATCCCTCAGAAGCTATTTCTATCAGAATGTCCCAAAAAAAGTAAAGACGACCATTATTACTACTTTTCCCCAAGTAAAACCTACGAATTCTACGATCATTGAAGAGTTTATAATATTTCATCCACCAAATGTCATACAAGGAAGTTGGAATTATGGGAAGCAATGATACCCTCAGAAGAGAATCAGATGAATAAACTGAACCTACCCTTGTGTTTAGAGTTGTCATTAATGCTGGCTTTCGTCAAAAAGTCCGTGGGCTTTTCATCAGGTTCCTCGGAAACCTTTCTCTTCTGCATTTGAACAATAAAAATTTCTCTTCTGCATTTGAACAATAAAAAGCATAGTGATAGAAAGGAACGACTAAAAGAAGCTTAAGACATGATATTGCATTCAGATTTAAGTCTAACAGTAGATGCGCAGCTCCCAACAAAACTGTAATCTAATTTATGGATTTCCATTGTATTTTTCTACTTTTCTTTAGTTGCATGTCAGACATACGGCAGGTTCACCGTAAAGGAGATTAACCATTTTGTAGATGCTGCCGTTTTAATTATTTAGTTCTGTGTTGTACGGAAATAGGTTGATGGCAATATAATAATTGGAATTTGGAAAACTGAATTAGATGACCAGGCACTTGTACCTTAAGAGCGTTGTTTTCTGACCCTGCAGTTTCAGGGGTAAAGAAAGCCAAATCATCATCGTCATCGTCATCGTCCTCAAGTTCTTCATCATTGATTCTTTTGACACTCTCTCTTGTTCCCGGATTTGAAATTACAAGGCAAAGAAAACTTGCTAAGGAATTGACACTATGTACACCTATGAACAAATAATAGTTATTCAGACTATGATATACCAACCTGGAAAATTGATCTTATGAGAGCTTCATCTTCTTCCTCCATCTTCTTTTCCTGTCAAGGTGATCGACATTAATATGATAAAGAGGCAGGCAGTCAAATGTTTCACATACTCGGCAACTAATTATAAAAAGGTACGTCAACAGATTCTCATAATTAGGTATTAGAGCTTACCACTCCTGATTATTCTAATATGATAAAGAGGCAGGCAGTCAAATGTTCTACGTGAGCCTGGAACCTCACTTCACACAAGGAAGCAAATGTAGCACACATTCCCAAATAAGAAATCATAGATATGACAACAAAAGAACTTATTACAGTCAACCCTTGCACAACAATTTCAGGGTCATCAGGAAAATCCCATCTAGGCTTTAGCTACACTTCAGAGTATTTCGATAACTAAACCCCACACACATCCGTTTGGTAATAGACAGCTAACCAGGCTTTGCTTCTTTATGCTTGTTTTCCAGACATCAGCCACTTCTTCCCCTCCACTGAGCTGATGAAACTGGCAAAGAAAACAAATTGGGAGAATGTCAGCCTATCACATAAGAATTATTCTTCTAAAGGATATAAATGCGCACATTTTTTAAGCTTCATTCTGAAGCATAGCGCGCAATTGGAAAAGAGCATGCTCAACGCAGTAGCCAGAAATCTTTGAATTGTTGTGTCAAATTTGTAAGAGAATTGGAGCCCAACGATATAATCAGTTTGAAAGGGGGATATAATGAACAATCCTAATGTAGGTGTAAGGAATCTGGCCAAACAAAACAAGAGCCTCTTATCAATTTTTTGGTGCTGATTAACAATAAAGGAATCATTTGTTCAAATATATACATACATTCCAGTATAGCACCAATTTCTCTACATCTCATTGCCTTGGGAATTTACCCTTGCCTTGACCAGCAGTTATATTCCCTCATAGATAAGCTAAGTTCGAATAAGAAACACCCCTAAATAGTAGCAAAACACCTGCCAAAAAGGAAAAAAATTACCTTTCTTTTCAACGGCTCATCCACTCTTGCACAATTTAAGTTTCTTTCAAGATTCAGATAGCAATTTTGAAATTGACGAACTGTCCACTCAAATGGTAATGGCAACTGGGTATGATCAAAGCTCCAGTTTCCATGAAAAGCATGGACAACTTTTTAAAATTTATTGGAAGAAAAACCAAACGGGGATGTAAACCCATATACTATAACATATGTAAGACCAAGACCCCAAACATAAGCAGAAAGTGACTATCCCATTCGATTGAAGCTGTTAGTCAAATTAAGGTCAGCAAAGCTCCGTCTTTTTTTTACTTTCTAAGGACACTTTAGTTCACTTCAAGCAGTATGTTTTCTATACCTGAGCAGTACATAGTTTAAATGGGAATATTTTGTTAGTGGAAGGACCTGCAAGTAATTAAGCAGTACATAATTAATAAAAAAGAAACATACTCGAATTATGAGTTTCTTTATGAAATTCATTTTTAAGGGACCTCTCCCGTAAACAACAAGGCAAGTTATCTCAAGTTTGAACTCACCTCTTGATCTTCTGACATGACACAATATCTATAGAGCAGCTTTCACCGCCTAGTCTGCCTATCAGCATACTTTTCATCATCATATCTTCTCCTTCCATTAGCATGTGAATCATCATGTCTAGCCCTCTTGTATGAATCATGACCTTTGTAACTATCACGCATTCTGCTTCTATGCTCCTCCTCCGGTTCATGCCTTCCACGCTGAGAGTCCCCTTCTTTCTCATGCTTCCGGTACTGATCTTCCTCTTCATCTCTTTTGTGTTTCCTTTCCCAGCGGTCATCATACCTACTTTCCCTACTCTCCTGTCCACGCACTTCATAATCTCGATTCTCCCGTCGGCTTTCACGTTGCCGCTCATTCCCACTCTGAATCTTATTTTCACGCTCTCCGTCATTTCCTTCATATTCTCCGCCAGATCTTCTTGGTTGTTGATCTTTACTCCTATCCTCCGTACTCCTGTGTGACCTATTTGGGTTCTCAGCTTCAGTATCAGCCCTTCCATACTTTTCGTCTTTACTAGAATCCCTCTTCCTTGACTTCCCCTCACGTTGATCCAGGCTTTCATCGTCTAGTTTTCTATTACCCCGCAACAATTCCTGACTAGCACTTGATCCATCAATCACATACTCAGCCTTAGTATTATGTCTTCTCCTTTCCTGAATCTTCCTGCTTTTTACATCAGAACCACTACCATCATCATCAGAATTGTGTTTTCTTTGTGACTTCTTATTTTTAGAATCACGGACATCATCATACTCAGTAACATGTCTTCTACCTTCCTGAATCTTCCTGCTTTTTACATCACGATCACTACCATCAGAATCGTCATCAGAATCATGTCTTCTACCTCCCTGTGACTTCTTGTTTTTAGCGTCACGACCATCATCATTGTCATCAGAATCATGTCTTTTACCTCATTGTGAGGTCTTGTTTTTAGCATCACGACCATCATCATATTTATCCTCAACAACATGTCTTTTCTCTTTCTGAATCATCTCGTTTATGACATCACGGCCATTGTCATGGTCATCCTCATCAGAATCATGTCTTCTACCTCTTTGTGAGGTCTTGTTTTTTGCATCACGACCATCATCATATTTATCCTCAGCAACATGTCTTTTCTCTTTCTGAATCATCTTGTTTTTGACATCACGGTCATTGACATGGTCATCCTCATCAGAATCATGTCTTCTACCCTGTTGAAGCTTAATGGTTTTTGCATCACGGCCATCATTATCACCCACAAAATGTCTCCCGTGGACTTTCACGTGTTTATTCACATGATCAGACTCTGAATAAGAGTCAGAATCAGAATCAGAGGAAGAATCATCACTGTGATGCCGCCTTCTAACCTTCTTGTCCTTGGCAGACAACTTTCTTGACTTATTACCACCAGCAGTATCAGAATCAGAACTAGCATGAGCCTTCTTATGGATCTTCTTAGACTCTTTGGCATGGCTTTCACTGCTGTCAGTGTCAGAAGAATCGGCACGTCCTCTCCTCTTTTCTTTTTTATTATGACGCTTACCCTCGTCCTTCTCTTTTGCCAAGCCATTAACTTCACCCTCTTCAAAATGAGCTAAAGCATCATGCTGCTTCTTCTGAGTCTCGTGTTCAGCCCCTATCTTGAGAGCAGCTTTTAAGTTTTCCATTTGTTTTTCTTTCAAAGCAGCAATCTGGTGTGTTTGTGTTTCTGAAACCCTGGAATGAACAAGTTTAGTTATTGCATATCAACCTCACAGTATCTATAAAAAGACTGAAAAAATCTAACAAATTAGGTCCTGATTTTTGGAACTGGTTTAGAAATTTAACGTTAAGAGGACACACGAATCAACCAGACTTAATCATATCTGTATCCAAATTCTATTGTTCATCCTGCTAAACTGACATTTCCCACTTCCTCTCATCCAGACTAAATGTAAGCAAACAGCATTTTTTTATCTCCTTAAAAAAGCCTACTAAATCAAAAAGATCTTAACTTCTCAAAATAGTATTGAAATTAAATCAATACTAATGCTAACAAAATAAATTGATTATACACTAAAAATTACAACAATGTTGAATATTTGTTCTTTAGTTTTACATTGCCTTAGATATTTAAAATATATAATCTAATTTAATTTTTCTTTAATGTTTAATCATGTAATTAATACTTATTAGACTTATTTTAGCATGATTTAGTACTTTTAAATTATGACTTATCAATTTGCAATATTTATTTTGTATGAATTCATTATTATTTTTTATTGAATATTTTAGTGTCTATCACTCTCTTATATTTTGTGTTATTTTCTTAAGAAACACCTTAAATAGTTGTATTTTAATTGAACTTATAAAGAAATATTTGGAGCACAAGTTAATTATATGTTTGTATGAATACTTTACCAAAAAAATCCAAAAACTTGAAAAAACTTGAGATTTATTAGTTTGGTTTGATATAAAAAATTAAAAAATTCGCCACAAATGATTTGATTTGGTATTTGAAAAATCCGAACCGACCCGAGGTTAAAAAACTCAAAAAAGTCTGAGTTTTATTAGTTTGATTTATAAATTTAAATTTTTTACCCAAATAATTTGATATTTGAAAAATTCAAACTAACCCGATCATGTACCCTGATATACAAAATTAGAATTTTTCTTGTATTACTGGTAGCTAGTATTTTAAATTAAAGTTTACTATAACTTGTCCACGTTGAGTAAAATCTTCTTCTTCTTTTTTTATAGAAAAATGTAGGTCATTTATAGTCTCATCCAAAAAAGTATTTCATCAATGAATGTAGTAACACCACTCTTTGGGATTTTTAAAGTGATTGAACATAGTTTCATCTAAATTGGTCAAATTTGGCAATTTCAAGAATTAGGCCTAAATGTTGGATTTTTAGTTAATTAATGTTGTATCATATAACATTATTTAGTGTAATTTTACAAGTAAATTTGAAAAAATAACTTCTACAATATTTAATTATAGTCAATATTTTTTATTTCATTTTAGATTGCACTTAAATTGTTTTAAGAAAATCTCAAATGTTACAGGCCCTATGAATCTAAAAGGTTTCTATATACAATATCCACCATGGCAATATCCTAATAACTAATGATATCTGTATCTGATGTTCTACCGATATTGTTAATCATCTTATCAGATTCAAGTGATGTTTGCTGCCCAATTTTCAAATTTCATGCATAGTTCCATAGAAATCAAATGAATGAATGTAATGGGAATAGCCTCGTCGGTGAAAGCAGGATAAACGCAATTCACTAGAATAAAGACTATCAAACACCATTGATATTACTATCGGTAACATACTGACCATTCACACGGAGTAGAACATCGAACGATGTGTGTGTGACTGGCTAATTGGTCACCTTTTCTTTACATAAATCTATCTAATATAAAACAAGCTGATGAACAATTTTACCTAAACAGCAACAAAATTAACAGGGGAATTCTTCAACTTCCGCTACCGAGCTGGGGAGGTTCACAAAGGGGCGGAATTTTTCTAGGGTTGTAAGGGCATTTATATAGTATGTTATGGAGAAGAATAACAGTGGTGGCTAGGGTTTCCGACTTTGTCGGGTCGAACTACTTGGATATGTACCCGGTTGGATTGACACAGGTTTATGTTTTAAAAATGGTGGGCAAAAATCGAATGGAAAAAAATGTTACTCTCTTGAATAACTCATTAAAACAATAGTAATATACTACTTTACCCCTACAAAATATTAAAATATTAAATATTTTATCAGTTACTAGCTACCTTTGCCTTTTTGCCTCCAATTCACAGTATTATCCCAATTATTTTATTGAGCTGAATCTGCCGTTTCCGGTCATGTTCGAGAATGTCCTTGTTTGCTTTCCTTGACACTCCGGCAGTTCCTTGACCGGATTCGTAACCTTTGCCGCCGTCTACAAGGACTTTGTTCGTCTTCGACTTGACGAAGAACTTGTTGGTCTGGATGTGACCGTTGGTGCCGGAGCCTCGCGGCGTTTGTAGGCCGATTCCGTTGTACATCTTCGCTGGAAAGAGAAGAGAAAAATATCTAGATTCTTATTTGCCCTAATTTATAGATAGATGCGTAACCTGGATTTAATCGGATCGGGTGAGTCGGTTCAGAAATTTCGGGTAAATCAGACTAACACAAATCCGCTATGAATTAGAATTAAGTTTTTTTTTATTAAAGTCCAATTAATTTAAATTTACGCAACTCATTGGTCAAAGGAAGGCTTTTTGCCCAAAAAAAAAAAAAAAGTTCGGATCCAAAGCTTGAAAACTGAACCTTTAATTAAGGAAGGATTAACTTTAACTACAATTTGTTATTGGTGATTGGAATAATGTTGGATAAAATAACATTAAAAATATCCCTATAATATAAGTCAATTATATATACACATTTTGATATCAAATATCTAAATCTTTATACTAAAAATTTATACACAAAAAATAGCTTTATAAGCTTTCAATTTAGATAGATTTTTTAAAATATATACATATATTATGAAGTATATCGAAAATTACATACTCAATTTATTTCTTTTTTTATGATCCATTAGATTAAAAAGGGAATGTAAGAAACAAATAGTTTTTGTTTTTTATAATTAAATATATGAGTATAACTGTATAAGTTTTTTTTTTTTGTTTTAATTAGAATATTTTATTTTAGAGAAATTTCTTGTTTTTACTTGAGTGTGCTTCTTTACTATTCCGCTTCAAAGTCTTATATTTACTTAATCAAAAAACAAGTCTTATGGTTCTTTTGCAGCTCGTCTCACCGGATTTATCTAGTGCGGATTACATCTTTTATATGGTGGAGTTCATTTTTATGCTATTTGGTATTGATCAGACAGTGAGTAGTTTTTTTCTTTCTTGCCAAAGGATAGCGATTATGGATTTCTCTTGTCATAATATAAAATGATTACTTAGTCATTACAACATTTTTCTTAACGAATATACAAGGTGTACTATTTCTTGATATTATTTTGTTCCATTTCTTCTATTCTCTCTCTATATATATATCTTTTAGTAGGATTTCATATAGAAGGATTTATTTCTAAAAAATACATATAACATCATTACATGTTTATGTTATAAAATATATGCACATTGGAGAAAATTTCGAAATATCAAACGTAACAATCAATTAGTATGAATTCTATCAGGTAAAACTATACCAACTCTTCTTTTATCTTTTAGTTCTCTAATTTTTCAAAGTCTCTTTTGCTTTATGAAATATTTTTGTAGATTCTTAAATTTGTATATATATAGTAAGGGTGTACAAAACTGAATCAAAAATCGAATCAAACCGCAAATCGAGTCTAATCGGAAAAAAAAACCCGACTAATGGTTTGGTTTGACTTGATTATTTGGTATTGGAGAAAAAATTCGACTATACTTAGATTGGTTTGGTTTAACTAAAAAAAGTCAACCCGAGACAAAATCAACCCAACATTATATATATAATTTTTAAAATTTATTTTATATATAAAAGTATTTACTTTGATGTAATTTTTAAATATTACTTGTACGTTTTCATAATTTTTATCTTTTAACATATTTTTTTAAATTTTTTGAGATTTAGAATTTTGAATGATCCAATAAAAGTTATAGTCCATAGATATTAGTAACTCTAATAAAGCTCAATTTGAAATTAAATCAATACTAACGCTAACAAAATAAATTGATTATACACTAAAAATGACAACAATGTTGAATATTTGTTCTTTAGTTTTACATTGCTTTAGATATTTAAAATATATAATCTAATTTAATTTTTCTTTAATGTTTAATCATGTAATTAATACTTATTAGACTTATTTTAGCATGATTTAGTACTTTTAAAATATGACTTATCAATTTGCAATATTTATTTTGTATGAATTCATTATTATTTTTTATTGAATACTTTAGTGTCTATCACTCTCTTATATTTTATGTTATTTTCTTAAGAAACACCTTAAATAGTTGTATTTTAATTGAACTTATAAAGAAATATTTGGAGCACAAGTTAATTATATGTTTGTATGAATACTTTACCAAAAAAAATCCAAAAACTTGAAAAAACTTGAGATTTATTAGTTTGGTTTGATATAAAAAATTAAAAAATTCGCCACAAATGATTTGATTTGGTATTTGAAAAATCCGAACCGATCCGAGGTTAAAAAACTCAAAAAAGTCTGAGTTTTATTAGTTTGATTTATAAATTTAAATTTTTTACCCAAATAATTTGATATTTGAAAAATTCAAACTAACCCGATCATGTACCCTGATATACAAAATTAGAATTTTTCTTGTATTACTGGTAGCTAGTATTTTAAATTAAAGTTTACTATAACTTGTCCACGTTGAGTAAAATCTTCTTCTTCTTTTTTATAGAAAAATGTAGGTCATTCATAGTCTCATCCAAAAAAGTATTTAATCAATGAATGTAGTAACACCACTCTTTGGGATTTTTAAAGTGATTGAACATAGTTTCATCTAAATTGGTCAAATTTGGCAATTTCAAGAATTAGGCCTAAATGTTGGATTAATTAGTGTAATTTTACAAGTAAATTTGAAAAAATAACTTATACAATATTTAATTATAGTCAATATTTTTATTTAATTTTAGATTGCAATTAAATTGTTTTAAGAAAATCTCAAATGTTACAGGCCCTATTAATCTAAAAGGTTTCTATATACAATATCCACCATGGCAATATCCTAATAACTAATGAACTCTGTATCTGATGTTCTACCAATATTGTTAATCATCTTATCAGATTCAAGTGATGTTTGCCCAATTTTCAAATTTCATGCATAGTTCCATAGAAATCGAATGAATGAATGTAATGGGAATAACCTCGTCGGTGAAAGCGGGATAAACGCAATTCACCAAGATAAAGACTATCAAACACCATTAATATTACTATCGGTAACATCTTGACCATTCACGGAGTAGAACATCGAGCGATGTGTGTGTGGTAGCTAATTGGTCACCTTTTCTTTACATAAATCTATCTAATATAAAACAAGCTGATGAACAATTTTACCTAAACAAGAACAAAATTAACAGGAATTCTTCAACTTCCGCTACCTCGAGTGGGAGGTTCACAAAGGGGCGGAATTTTTCTAGGGTTGTAAGGGCATTTATATAGTATGTTATGGAGAAGAATAACAGTGGTGGCTAGGGTTTCCGACTTTGTCGGGTCGAACTATTTGGATATGTGCCCGGTTGGATTGGCACAGGTTTATGTTTTAAAAACGGTGGGCAAAAATCAAATGGAAAAAAATGTTACTCTATTGAATAACTCATTAAAACAATAGTAATATACTACTTTACCCCTACAAAATATTAAAATATTAAATATTTTATCAGTTACTAGCTACCTTTGCCTTTTTGCCTTCAATTCACAGTATTATCCCAATTATTTTATTTATGTTGCACTTGTACAACTTTTTTTCATGTTACATAGTCACTATTGTTTCTATTATATGGCGATTGTAAAGTTACATTATTGTCGTGTCGCACCAAGTTATTGTAAGTTACGTAATTATTTATGATCATTTTTTATTGGTAAAACCAAACCATTAAGGATCAAAACCAATAAATTGAGAACCCATAGAATATCTTATTAGTTTATTTATTGATTTAACGTATTTAAAGATCGATAATACATAAAACCAAACCAAATAGACTGATGCACACTCCAGACTTTCACTTTCAACAAAATATGATTACGAAAGCTTCAGTTTTTTCTAGGTTAATTTGGAAATTACTAGAAAGGCTGATAAAAATAATGCTCACTCCGTCTCAATTTATGTATGTTTGAATGGAAATAAGAAATCTTTTCTTGGAAAATGTGGTCTAACCTACAGCGACAACATACCCAAAGTAATCCACTAGTGGATTGTAGTCTGACATAAGCCATAATAAATTTGTAGCTACAAATCATTTCATTAACGACTAACTATAGAATAAGACATAAATTAGAAAGGAGGAAATTAAAGAAGGCAAAGTATAATGAGAGTAAATGACGGATGTTTTGCATTAACAATGGAGGAACTATTTTCTTGAACCATTGAGATAGTTGTAAAATATGTAAAAATACAACGTAGACATCCCAATTGATACTGATAGACGGGGTGGTTCGCAGAGAGCCAAAGCTTGAGCTTGCATACATTTCAAGTGTCCATAGAAAGAGCATACCTGATGAAAATCACATCCATGGTTAATAGATTTGGTGGACATATCTGGACAAATAGAGGTTGAAGGGATCACTAAATCAATCATCGTCATCACTATCATATTGTTGACATAACGAGTAGACCACTGCTTGTCGCAGCACCAGTGCTCTGCGCGTCTTGCTTGTTTAATTCTACTGTCTGCTTGCCGTTGGAGTCCGAGACTGGCTTCTTGACTATGGATATTTTGACTGATGAGGACTTCAAAATGATTTTACTATCACCTGCCGATGCTTTATCTGTAAGATAGGTCATGAAGATAGGGTTAGAGATCCCTCAGAAGCTATTTCTATCAGAATGTCCCAAAAAAAGTAAAGACGACCATTATTACTACTTTTCCCCAAGTAAAACCTACGAATTCTACGATCATTGAAGAGTTTATAATATTTCATCCACCAAATGTCATACAAGGAAGTTGGAATTATGGGAAGCAATGATACCCTCAGAAGAGAATCAGATGAATAAACTGAACCTACCCTTGTGTTTAGAGTTGTCATTAATGCTGGCTTTCGTCAAAAAGTCCGTGGGCTTTTCATCAGGTTCCTCGGAAACCTTTCTCTTCTGCATTTGAACAATAAAAAGCATAGTGTTAGAAAGGAACAACTAAAAGAAGCTTAAGACATGATATTGCATTCAGATTTAAGTCTAACAGTAGATGCGCAGCTCCCAACAAAACTGTAATCTAATTTATGGATTTCCATTGTATTTTTCTACTTTTCTTTAGTTGCATGTCAGACATACGGCAGGTTCACCGTAAAGGAGATTAATCATTTTGTAGATGCTGCCGTTTTAATTATTTAGTTCTGTGTTGTACGGAAATAGGTTGATGGCAATATAATAATTGGAATTTGGAAAACTGAATTAGATGACCAGGCACTTGTACCTTAAGAGCGTTGTTTTCAGACCCTGCAGTTTCAGGGGTAAAGAAAGCCAAATCATCATCGTCATCGTCCTCAAGTTCTTCATCATTGATTCTTTTGACACTCTCTCTTGTTCCCTGATTTGAAAGTACAAGGCAAAGAAAACTTGCTAAGAAATTTACACTATGTACACCTATGAACAAATAATAGTAATTCAGACTATGATATACCAACCTGGAAAATTGATCTTATGAGAGCTTCATCTTCTTCCTCCATCTTCTTTTCCTGTCAAGGTGATCGACGTTAATATGATAAAGAGGCAGGCAGTCAAATGTTTCACATACTCGGCAACTAATTATAAAAAGGTATGTCAACAGATTCTCATAATTAGGTATTAGAGCTTACCACTCCTGATTATTCTAATCATCCTGAATAACCTACCCTTTAAGTCATTATTTTTTCTTCCATACTCCCTACTAGATTTACAGATACTTTGAGTGCTTCCTAAGAACAAACACCAACATCATCTCCAAGCTAACGTTCCTTGCATATAGAGTGAAAATGGAACCTTAAAGCCCACAATCAAATTTACCAAAAGAACTCCAAAATATACAGTTAGGATAAGAGTGAGCAAAATTCAACCTAAAAACATCAACTCTCCTATAGATGCAGATTAGAATCATGCTAGGATTGTGAGTTCTTTGATATGTTGCTATACTTTGACTTGCTGTAAAGGGGTTTAGCACTACCGAAGTGCTGAGTTATAATACAAAGGTTACTTATTCATAAAAAAAAAAATGTCTAGAGTTTCTTTTTTAAATTTTGCTTTTACATTTATCAATTTCAATTAAAATTCTCTATGATTCACCACCAACAATTAAACACCTCGCATGATCTAATCAGAGTTCAAAATGTGTGGTTTCACAAAAAAACTATCCTTTACTTCCAATTTCAGTAATGCTGTTCTTTTATTTTTCTTTTTCTGTTTGTTTTAAACAGGTGTCTTGAGCTTGAGGTAGGCAACTACACAATATCTAATAAAAGATGGTGTTCAAGAATGAACTAAATTGAAAATTTTAGTCTGTGATTTGATTCTTAATTAAAAGGGTTATATCATTCAGCACATAGAATTTGAATAGTGGGTGAGCATATTGATTTGATCTGATAAACAACAATTTCTTTTGAAAGCTTTAGCCATGACTGATCTCAAGTGAAATCCATATTCTGTGTCTAAAGAATTTTTAGACATCCAGCAACTTTATGTGGGAAATTTGAAGTTCTCTAAATTAACCAATCAACAGAATTGAGATGATACTGAACACTTAGCATCAAGGAGAAAATCTTCACACCTAATCAAACCTGAAAACAATATAAAACATCATCATACCTTGGATTCATGTGACCGCTGCAAAGCTTCAAGCATTGCATCTACACTCACAGTTGCGTGCCTTGACTGAAAAAGTTGGGGTTTAAAAAGTAAGAAAATTGTCAGAAACGAAACAGAATATACACCACAGCAATGTAGCAAGGCAAAAACAAAAAAAATTACAGAAGAAGAAACTTCAGGACTCACCTTCAGAGATTTCATTTCATCTAAACCAGCAAGAATATCCATTTCTCTCTTCGAATCCAATGTCCTATTTTCTAACGACTTCATTGCATCACCCATTTCTTCATCATCTCTTTTTTGTTTCTCCTTCTCAATTTCCTAAAAGAAAACGAAAACATAAATATAAATGCACAAGATACGGGAACCTGAAAAATGAAAAAACTAAATATTTTATAGCAAACATAAGGTTCACGCTCTTTTCTCTACAGAAGGAAGTGCTGAATACAAATACAACAACAAGTTGATATAATTTTTTACAATGAAGACAAGTCGCTAAGATTCTAACCTCATCTTTGCCACGCCAAGGCTCAAAATTCCTAGTTGCACCTGATTCAACAGTATAATCGGAATTCTTGGGATCTGTCTTGTAAGTAATCTCTGCGGAGCACTTTGTGCACTTGAAATAGAATCTGAAGATTTGTATTCCCAAGTAGGTCTGCATAATTTGACACATGATTACAAATCAGGGCAAGAACATAAAAACACATGATTATAATTCAAGTCAAGAGCATACAAACACACACGCATATACTAGAACATATCTACTACAGAGTAAGGCCTCATTAGTTTGCACTTAATGGAGGTTGAATCTTAATCATTCAGATCTCAGTCATTAAGGTCTCATTTGTTTCCATTAAGATTAAGACATTTGAACTTCAATACACATCTGAATATTAAGATGTGCATTTGTTTTCATTAAGAAAAAGATGTTTGAATTTGAATATACATCTGAAAATAAAGATGTGCATTAAGATTAAAACGTCTAAACCTAAATACATATCTAAATATTAAGACGTTGTCTCTAAGTCTAAACAGTGAATCATTAAGATGTCAATGGTTTCTATTAGATAACCTACAAATTTTTAGGTGAAATAATAGTATGAAAAGATGTAAATTGTAATCTACAAAATTTCTTGGCGAGGTATTTTGTAGTTGAAATTAGTTCATAGTTAGAGAATTATGCCGTTTCTTTAAAATAGAAACAAGGGAACTAACTTTCCTAGTAGAAGTAGAGAAAGCAGGTTTCACTCGTCGCATTCCACAATGATTGTGTCTTCACCACCCTCCAACACACCTCATTTTCAACCCCCAACCTCACTGGTATTTATCTAAATTATATACAAATATTTGTAGGATAATATTTTTGCTTACATCAGTACAAAACCCACCTATTTTCCAAGAATATATTTTCCAAAAATTATATACATATATGCAAGATTATTAATATCAAGTCGTAAAGTGTTTTAATGAAGAATTTTAATAAAGAAAGATCAATAATGTCTACTTATTAATTGGAACAAGGAACATGAAGTTAAAAATTAAGATATCATCAGATCCTCCTCCAACCCCCTTCTTTCCAACCTTTCTTTCCTTGTCACAACCATGGGGGACAATACCATCTATTTTGCAGTAGGATTCAACCTTTCGATATTACAAGAGTAGTTTCTAGGACGGAAACATAGTATGATTGGGTAGAACGAGGTCATAACATGATGACCAGGATGAGATTAGCCAGAAGACAATGGAGTGGTTAGCTTTCGCACTTAAAGAAGCATCAAAAGGACAGGGGATTCAGTATGCAGATGGAAGTTCCGAGACCAATTCACGGAGTTCTTTTGTTCAAGGAATTACAACAAGTCTGATCGTTATGTTCGCATCCTAAATTTGCAGAATAAAAGAAGAGTCGTTATCTTTATACCGAAGTAGTCATTAAATTCTGGTTGGATAGACATAGCCACCAAAATAACGAGACTCATAAATGCTGAAGCCCAGAAGGTAGTTAAGATGATGCATAGGGAAACGGAGGAGTGCCTTTTATATTCGGATACTGTCAGAAACAATAAATGGTCTACAAGAGAAATGGATGTTCGAAAGTAATAAGGGGGGAAGTAATTAGTACAATCAGGAATTTCCATGAAAGATGTGTTTTTGAGAAAAGCTTCGACTCTACCTATGTAGCTTTGATTACTAAAAAGATGGGTGCTAATGAGCTTACACATTTCAAACCTATCAGTTTGATCAATAGTGTTTACAAGATCATCTCCAAGGTGCTTACTAATAGCCTCAAAAAGATTACACACAAATTGGTGGACACCCAACAATTGGCTTTCATCAAAGGAAGGCAAATAATGGATGTCATCCTCATGGCAAATGAACTAGTGGACTCTAGAGTCAGAAGCAATCTCTGCAAGCTAGATATACAAAAAGCCTATGACCACTTAGATTGTAATTTTTTGCTGGAGACCCTTTCCAAAAGAGGAATTGGAGGCAGATGGATAAGATGGATGTTGTTCTGCATAAGCACAGTTAAATTCTTTGTTCTTATCAATGGCACCCTTATATGATTCTTCTCCTCACAGAAAGGTCTAAGGCAAGGAGACCCACTATTTCCTTTCCTTTTCATCATTGCCATGGAGAGTCTAAATGATATGTTGAAAATTGCCCAAGAAAATAGTTGGGTGAAGGGATTCAAAGCTTCACAGAAGGAAGGTTCTAACTTGGAGATTACTCATTTGCAGTATGTTGATGATACATTGATCTTTTGTGAGGCAGTAGGCACCAACTCATTAACTTCTTCAGTCTGAGAATCTGCCTCTTTGTCGCTTGCGGCAAGCGGCCCTTCTTGCGCCAACATACATCCAATGGCATCTCAGGGTCATTTTTGTTCTTTTTGAAGCAATCTCAGGGTTAGATATCAACTAGAATAAGAGCTTCTTATATCCGGTTAATGAGGTTCCTAACTTAACCTCATTGGCTTGGATTCTTGGTGGAAGTATTGGGGAGTTACCAATTGTCTATCTGGGCATGCCATTGGGAGATCAGAATAGGTCTATAGATATATGGAATGGGGTGGTAGAGACGTGTGAGAAAAGGTTGATGAACTGAAAAAGTCAATACCTCTCCTTAGGAGGAAGACTAACACTAATCAATAGTGTTTTGGACTTAATGCCTAATTATATGATGTCCCTTTTCCCTATCCCTAATGGAGTCACTGAGAGATTGGATACTCTAAGAAGAAATTTTCTCTGGGCAGGAAACAGTGAAACCAAGAAATTCCACTTGGTAAAGTGGACGCACTATTAGGAGTAAATAAAAGGGGGTATTGGGGTGAGGAACTTAAAAACTCAAAATCAATGCCTTATGATGAAGTGGCTCTAGAGACTTGCATCTAGTGAGCTAGCACTCTAGAAAGAAGTAATCCAGCTGAAGTATGAAATGGCAGATCATTGGACCACCAAAATGGTCACTGATACATATGGAATCAATCTTTGGAGGTCCATCAGGAATCTATGGCCAAAGCTTAGAGAGAATTGCAGTATAAGAACAGAAGATGGCAGGAAGGTTCTTTTCTAGGAAGAGAACTGGCTAGAACAAGCTCCCCTAAGGGATACCTTCAATCACATTTACATCCTAAACCAACAGCAACTGTGGCTGAAGTTTGGTCAAATCAGGGATGGAATTCGAGCTTTAGAAGACCTTTTAATGACGGGAAGATTTTGAAGTTAGTTGAGTTTTACAGCGAATTGGAGCAATTCAAAGGAACTTCAACTGACCTAGATATATTGGAGTGGCAGGGCCACAGTCAAGGTAGATTCAGTGTGAAAGAGGCCTACAAAAAAGTTAAATCCTTATGATAATCAGATTGATGATTGGCATTGGAAGCTTATATGGAAAGTGAAAATTCCTTATAAAGTTTCCTGTTTCACTTGGCTTTTGGCTAAACAAGTTGTGTTAACTCAAGAAAATCTCATGAAAAGGGGGATCCATCTAAGCTCTAGATATTTTTTTGTGAAGAAAAGGCTGAGACAGTAACTCATCTATTTATACACTACAGGATAACCTTTCAACTATGGGAGATTTTCCTAAGTATGAAGGGTCCGAGCTGGGTGATGCCAAGGAAAATAGACCAGAATTTGAAGATCTGAAGCAGTTATGCTAACATTTCGAACCATAAGGATAGGTGGAAAATTATACCAGCTTGCATCTGGTGGGCTGCTTGGACAGAAAGAAACCTCAGGTACCACCAGAACAAGAGCAACAATATCCAGAAAATGAAGATGAAGTGTTTAGTTTTGTTCCCTTTTTGGTGTAAACAGGAGTATATTAAAGATTTAGAATCAATTATGGATGTCTTAAGATCTTTGTAATTTTTGTGAACAGGGTTGAAGATCTTCTGGATACTCCACCTCAACTTAATTAGGAAAACTGTAACTTGTTATGGCAGGTTTCTGATTTTTTGAAAATAGAATACAAGTTGTTACGTTCTCAAAAAAAAAAAAAATTAAGATAGTTGTAAGGAAAATTAAGTTTTCCTTCTTAATGATATTTTCAGATAAATGAACGCCAGAAAATGACTCTCATTAGATACAATCCCTCCCGAAAAAAGAATGGCATATCAAACACATTAGTTTTGATTACAATATCCTTTCAATACCGAGAATTTCACTTGAGGATATGTTTTGCAGGTGGGACAAGAACATTAAACTTGTTAAAAAGATGACCTTTGTGAGGGAAAGATTGGTGGAGGACTTTTTCTGGGCTGTTGGTTTCACTTCTAATCCTCGGTTCGGATACTGTAGAAAGCTTTCAACAAAGCTTTCTGTTCGTCTCACAACAATTGACGACATCTATGATTTTTATGGTACCTTGGATGAACTCGAGCTCTTTACTGATATCGTTGACGGGTTTGTCCGCATGCTTTACATCTTCACCTAAAAGATAACTCTAACTGGAAACTTAGATAGCAACCATTGCAGATTACAATAAGAAATTCTGGCCAAAACATAGATGTCAATGCTTGCTATTGGATAATCTACAAATTTAAGAGCATTAGCAGCACAGAAGAAGCAATGTTTTGCTTAACCAAAACAGGGGAAAACTAGTTCTAATCAACAACAATTTGCCATAACACTGTACATATTTAATCCAACCGATATCCCTCATAACTCAGTTAACTATCCGTTTTATTCCCAAACCAAGTCTGAACTTTTCATCAACAGTTGCACAATTCTAGAGCCTAGCAAGAATCTCAGCCACTACATAGGTTATCATATACTCACGAAACTTTCAATTAAGGTTCACCACCCATATCACATAATTCTCACAAAATTTCACAAACCCACCAGAATATTAGTTGAACAGTACATATACACAAACCCCAAATTCCCAAAATTAAAAAATTAGCAACAACTGCAAAAATAAAGGGGTAAATTGGAATTACCTCGCCAACGACGTCTTCTTTGCGGGAATTGAATTTGGTACCCTTATAGATGTAATTACCGCAAGTAGCACAACGAATACTCATTGGAAGCATCATACGCACTTTCATTTGCTGATTCTTTGGCTGTCTTCGCCTGGGAATCTTTGCCGGATCGAAATCCGGCGGATAATACTTGTTTAAAACCTTCCTTTCTCCCATGGCTGCTGCTTCTGCTTCTGCTTCTGCTTCTTCTCAGTTCAATAATCGAAACCCAAATTAGTTGAATCGGATGAAGATTTGCGAGTAAGCAACCCTCTGTACCAGAGAGAGGCAAAGGGTTTGCTGAGCCGATGTTTTCTTTGGGGAAACCCGGGTTTTGGTATACTGAAAAGTGAAGACACAACCGAAAATCTTTTTTTCTTTTGTTTTTTTAGGGAAGAGTGTCAAATTGTCCCCTATTAATAATCCATACTTCTGAGAATTCAAATTTAGGTTGCTAATTCGGGAAGGTATTTGTAGTCTTTTGGAATAATGGGGAGATATTTTTTATCCCAAAATATAAGTGATCTATTTTTCATAAGTTATACTTATGAGCCAATTTGATCTTTTTTGTTCTTTCTAGGTATTTATTTTTGCATTTTTGCCACATTCAGCTGGTGGGTAATTTTCAATAAGGGATTCGAAATCTGAAAAAATAAACACACGAAGCAGCCTAAAAAGGTTTGACATCTACTATATATATCTAAAAAAATATTTTAACCATGTATAAATAATATAATTTTCCGCCGAAAGGAGTTCGGATGATCATATAATTAATTCTGGAGGTTATTTACAATTTATTTTTAAGATTATAAGTAATTTTTTTATAAAAATAGTGTATTTTTTCACATAACAATGTGAAAATGTTATTTTTTAATTTGTTTTTGTAGCTTTTTTTTAGTGTAGTGGGAAACAAACTAAACAAAAATCATATATCATATATATATATATATATATATATATATATATATATATAAAAGAGACTCTAGGCCCGCCTATGTGGCGTCACCACAAACCAAGATTACCTTTTAATTTATTTATTTCCAAAATTAGTCTTTCCCTTTCATGAAAAGTTGTGACTTTTATATAAAGTTGTGACTTTCATGAAAAGTTGCGATTTTTATGAAAGTTGTGACTTTTATGAAAGATTGTGACATTTTCGAAGGGTTGCAACTTTTCCAAATAGTTGTGACCTTTCCGATAAGGCACAATAAATATTTGTTCACGCTACCCTTTGTTATCTATAAATAGTGGAATTTCCTCTCATTTTAAAACAACGAAAATTCTGAACTTCTTCTGCACAAATAAATATTTCTATATTTTGCTCATGTTAAGTGGCTTACCACACCATTGTATTTGTATCAATACACTGGCGAATAGAATCGTTCTATCCTGAGAGGATCTATTCCTTTAATCCTTGGGTACTAGAGGAGAATAATTTCCTTAAAGGGATACTCTACATTCAGTGGGCTCAATTTTTTCCTTTCTGTTTCATTCTATTGTTACAAATTCTGGTATGTTTTTTTACCGTCATTAGTTTATGTTTATGTTATTAATATAACACTTTAAGATTTCGAAGGAATGTTTTTCCTTAAGATAAAATGTTATTGACAATGTAGAGTATGTATTGAAAATACGGATATTACTGAATAATCATATGTAAGCTTAATAAAAGAGTTCAATCCCGTGAGAAGCATGGGTAATTTACCTAGTCTTACAATATTACCAACATGAATTGTGGTGCAATGGTGGGACTGCTTCACCCTTAATCAGAGGTCTCGGTTTCATTGGGAGCGTCACCCTCAAATGAGCCCTGCAGAGCGCAATATTTAGTCGGAGCTCCAATGTAGGCTCCGACCACCGGGTGGAAAATAAAAAAAAACATCTTACAATATTCACAAGTACATGGCTTAAATATGAGTATCCAATGATCAAGAGGTCTTAATTTCTCTGATGGACTCTGCTTTCATAGACCTCCAACCCAAATTTATTTCATGCTAATACTAATCTCTTTTGTAATTTATCACATTTACCTTATTTTATCAGTTCTTTAATTCATGGATTATTCAAATAAAGAATTTTGAAAACTAATCTTATTGTCAAAAATTTGCTTCAAAATAACGGGAAATTTGATTTTATAGTATTTAATAAATTTATACATGAGATTTTCACTTTTATATATATGAAAGATCTAAAAAAGTCATTTTTCTCTATTCAATATTTATAATTATAAGCAGTTATAAGAGATCATTTTCTCAAAATTAACATCATCCTTATAGTAGACATGTTATCTCTCCTGATTAATTTATATTATAATGAAAGTAATATGCCATTAGAATATCGATTCATCAGTTATTGATAAATCGTTAGCCTCAACCAACTGAAAAATCGGACAACTCTGTCTTTTTAAGATCTGAACATTCTAATACATGTCTGCAAAACCATTTTTAACATGTCCAGGATGTGCATCTTGTAATTGCAGCAATTAGTGTACATGCAGAAAAATGTTTTCCAGACAATCAAATAAACCAACCAGAAAACAAGAGAAGAACCAGACAAAAAGGGATACAAGTGAGAAAATAAATCATGTTCAATCTACCACAAATCCATCTTCTTGACATTGTTCTTGTAAGCATAACTTGAGTTACAATCACGAGTAACAAACTACAGGAAAGAACAAAAAAAACAGTTACAATTAAAGAAGAAAAACCTCAGTAAATGGAAAATAATGATGAGCCTCAAGAATTAAACATCCACAAGTAATTATACTTTGCTCATTCAATTGAACATATTGGGAAGTGGTCTGACAGCCATGAAAGCATCTACCATCTGCAGAAAAGACCATGCAACAAGTAAATAAATTAATCGAATTGGAAACAGAAAAGAAAAGGAAAAAACTATTAAACGAGACGAGCATAGAAAGGAGACAAGACATCCAGTAATTTGGACAAGCAAAACACGCACTAAAGAACACTTTGAAAAGGCAGAACCCTCTGATTCCCTCCCTCTTAATTGCCTGAGAGTACCTCGAAAAAGAGGAAATAATTCCTGACGGATGTCATGCTCATGAGAGGGGGACCTTCACACCCTCTGCATATCTTTTTTATGCTAGGGCCAGCTTGCACCCAGCACACCATTAACATAATTAATGAATTATGCTAGGAAGAATAATTGAAAACACGACTCAGCAATAATGAGTTGGTAAGGCGGGTTGATAAAGAAAATGGAGATTTGGTGCTAATTTTAATCACTTCGTGTTCACTTAAGCTAGCAGACCAAGCTTGAATCTCTTGGTTACTAAACAGAAATTCATGTCATTTGAAATTAAGACATAGTCGGGACAAGTTGAATTGATAATCCAAGGCAATTCAACATGGAGAATGAGTAATTTGAAATTCAGAAAGTCTAGCTATTTTAGGTTTCACCAAAAATTACTGTTAGTTACCTCATCAGTCACTGCTGCCCTAGCCCGTTGATGTCTTTCAACTAGATCTGTTAGAACTTCAACTAGCCTCTTTTTAATTTCACCTGTCAGCATACGGCCCGAACCATACTCCTGAAAGTTGAGCATATGAGTATTATTGATGATATAATCTGCCGGTAGTCCGTGCATGGACTGAATTGAATGCTAAAAGCTGGAGTTCTACAAATGCAAATTTGAGTTAGCAAAGAAACACTAAGGGAAAGCATGAAAACTAACCTCTCTAATGTGTTCCAGCTCTGCATCATCGTCCAGGAAAAAGCCAAGATATTTAAATGGTATATCAACCTGCACAGTATCCAAGACAAGAGGTTTAGTTTGCTGACCTTTTTTCCATGGCAAGATGGTACAAAGTATATTGATCCAACAGAGATGAAAACAGGCGGAGATAAATTGCATTTACAAGCTGCTATATTCAAGCGTGTACAGTCATTTAATAGAAATGCATTCCATCCTATGAATTAGCTATTCGATTCATATAAATTTGGTTACCTCCAGGTTTGCTCCGTACTTCCTGTGCAACTCAATTGAGTCTCGTCCACCTGAGAATGCATATCTGTTTATCTGCACATAGTTACAATTTAAAGGGTAATTATTATGCTTATCGAAATAATTTGTTTAGCATAGAGCAATCAATCTGGATAATGCCCATTTTGGAAACCAACATTAACAACTTTCTTTTTGAAATGATAAGTATTCATTGATTATAAAAATTAAGAACTAAAATGGCGCTAAACAAATCAACTTCTCACATATTCAAATTGCCTCAGTTTCCAGTTTACCTAGGTCAGAACTCCTGTAATCAAACTGGAATCAAACACTAGCGCACATGATGCACATCTGGAAGCTAGAACAAGTCAAGTGAATCCTTCAAGTTATGAGGATTCAAGCTAAGAAATTACATCGGTTTTAGCTCAAAGGATCTCGTATCATCACCTTGAAGACTATGGAGGAAGCAAACAAGGAAATCCAAGCCCAATTAATCTTCTTAAATCAAAGGAATCTTGTGACAAGAACTCTTGTTTAATTCATTTTCGATAGAGGCTCACTATTAAAGGAATTTGTACATTTGGGTCTTGGGTTATCCTAACTATAAATACTCATTTAATTAGTGTCCTTTTTTTAGAATGAATTTGAATGAAGCTTGTGAGAGCTTAAGAGTATTTTATTTATTATTAGCATCTTTTGTCACTTTAGTTATGATAAGATATTTATAGAATTAATTCCTCTGCTAACTTAGTATGTTAGTTTGTTTCCTTTAGGTGTTTTATTGTAATGTGGTCAGAATTTTACTATTCTAGTTTTTTTTTGGTTTCATTTGAAAGTTTTTTCTACATAAGTTGGTTGGTTCTTCTATGGTTTCTCCATTTCTTTATCTTTCAGCTTCTGAACTCAACATAGTAACCCACCCTCCTCTCACCCCACTCCCACGAACAAAAACATTAAAAAGAACAAATTGAAGCTTTGGTATTCTTAGAGAAATAAGTATGACACAGAAAAGTAATTGAAGAAAAATCCATCACCAGTATTGAACGAGAATCGGGATACGTTTCATTTCAAGAGTGTCTGTCACAAATATCATTGTTTACCAACTCATAAAGAAAAATATCTGAAGTTTTATTAAATTTAGTCAAGAAAAGGCTCATAACTGGAGATAAAGACAACTTATTTGAAAATCTTTATGTATTCGAAATTCCATCCTCCAATATTGAATGTCATACTTTGTCTTGTACAACAATCACTTTATTAATTAACTTGCTCAGTTCAGCATGCTTTATTTCTAATAATTTTCTTTATGAAAGTGGTGTCCGTGGCAACTTGTGCACATCACAACTATTCCACCGGATACATGCCACCTCCCACCAACACATATACCGGGTAACTCTATCCATGAAGATTAGACATATGGAAGAAATCACCTAGCGTTTCCTGTATCTCTACTGAGACTGAATCCTGATCTCAATTGTTTGCAGCCACTTCATGACCTAATCCACATCCTTGGGTGCATTGTTTCTAATGAATTTTATAGAATGACTATCTATAGTAATCCACCCTCCTCCTCCAAGAAGGAAAGGACAACACAGGAAAAGGAGATCAATAATAACAGAATTATGCACAAAATGGATGTCCTTCAGTGGATACAAGCGTTGACATATGATGTGCATCAAATGTGTAAAAATATATTTTTTGAGAAGGAATTATTTTGTTTGAGAAGGTGTGCAATTATATATTTAAAAGCCCAACCTTGTTTTTTATCTCTTTTGCTGAATCGGTCACATAAATGGCAGAATTTGGATCACTAGCAGACATTTTTCCATTCTCCCCCTGCAAATATTCAACAACAGAAAAGTAAAATATCAACAGAAGAAACGTACGACAATTTTTACAAGCAGACACCTTAAACAACATAAGCTGAAACATGTGTGCACAAATTAATTTGACAAATAAAAAGGATGAGAACCAGTTCTATTTCTACTTATTTGGAATCAGACAGCTACCACCATGGAGGTGGGCACATCAGACAAAGAACAAAGATGAAATGACATAACCATTATACAGTTAGTGATATCTTTCATATAAGTTGCAACTCAAGAATCATTTGCAATTGCACAAATAAAGAACCAAATTCAACAGCGAAAGCATGTACGTGGTAAAAATGGAGGAAAGGTGAAAAAAGAAAAGAACATAGAATCTTTCTGACATTTTCAAATGCAAAAAATGATTTTGTGGCACGCATTTCCATCTACTCGAGTAGAAGACAACATTAATACGGAGGCTGTTTGCAATATGGACAGAAAGGATGCTACCATACAACATCCAACTAGGACTAATCCTTTATGAAAAAGTTACTGAAGATATGAGGCTTTGATCAACATCTCATAAAGGAAATTGTCTGTTGTGTTTCCTTCATGAAGAAAGAAGGACTGTCATTCACATGCTTTATGGATTTTTCATTAAACAGATTCTAAATAAGATTATTATCTGTTGAAAAGTTGATGATATAGTAAATGGCAAGTGTTCTTAACTAAACTATGCATATCTTATGATGCAAGCAACTAGGTCTCGTTGTCGCGAAATGCTACTCTAGCATGAAGAACCACAACTCAGGTTCTAGGTACAGGGAGAATTACAAGGGGAGATAAAGCTATCAAAAATGCTGCATTACTCATCCTATACAAAAATTAAACAAATAAATCAATTTGATTTAAGTTTAACTATGTTTTACAGGTCTATGACCAAAAGATGCCACATTTACTGGTTTATGAGCTGTAAAGAAGCACATGCTGTGAACTGCAATTTTTTGTCATTCAGAAAGTATTGTAAATAATTGATGAATGTCCATTGTACCCCGATTATGCCTATAAAAGGCATTGCAACTTATATAGAAAAACACACAAAAATAAGAAAGACAAAAGTTCCCTATTTTATTTCTCTACTGCATTCTTTCTTCTTGGTTGTTGTTAGTTTAATTTTAGTATGCAGCCTTTATTTTTATAACATGTTATCAGCACGAGACTCTATCATCTCAAAGTTTGAAGGCTAAGGTATTATTATTTTTCTTATCTTTATTATGTTACTAAACTTGAGTTTGTTGCCCTTTGTAGTTCGGGCAAGAACTACTTTTCTTGGGTACTGGATGCTGAAATCCCTTTGGATGCAATGGGTTTGGAGACACCACTAAAATTGAAAATAAAAGCATCAAAACAAGATTGTGCTAAAGCAATGATATTCTTGCGTCATCATATTGACAAAATGATTGGATGCATTCAAGGTTACAAAACTTTTAAGTTTATTCATGAGTACAATTTTGCCATGTTCTGAGTTACTTCTCAATTGAAACTAGGTGGAGATACGGTTAGTGATGTTGACATAATGGAAAAAACATTTTCCACCTTTCATGCCTCGAATGTGCTTCTACAGCAACACTACCGAGAAAAAGGTTTCAAGAAGTATATTGAATTGATTTCTCATTTTCTCGTGCTGAACAAAATAATGATTTGTTAATGAAAAATCACGAGAATCGCCCCATCGGATCTACACCATTTCTGAAGTGAATGAGGTACGCCACCACGCTAGGCGTGGAAGAGGTCGTGGACATAATTATGGCCAAGAGCGAAATCCTTTTCCCGGTTAATCATTCACCAAAGAAAAATCACTATCAAAAGGGAAAATCTAAAGATGAGAATCGTGAAGCGATTAAAACAAACTGCTTTCAATGTGATAAGAGGTCATTATGCACGTGATTGTTGTACTCTAAACACTTCGTTGAGCTTTACCAAGCATCACTAAGAAAGAAGGATAAAAATCTTGAAGCTAATATTATCACGGAAAATCTTGTTGACATCACATACTTGATGATGTGATTTCTTAACACCTGAAGGAAAAATAGATCATTTGATTGGTGACAATTTTGTGGATATGGAAGAATAATCATGGTTGATATGTTATTAATATTTGTTGTTTTTGTATTGGTCATAATGTGGGAAGTAAATAATTAAAGTACTTATATTTATCCACGTATATTCATCGAGTCCCCTTTTAAAACGTCTATGAAAATATGAGTGAAATTTTATAATAGTTTGATGATGAATTGGAGCATATTAAAATAACGTTTTCTTCTTATCCTTTTGTGAGTATAAAAGAAAATTTATAAAGTTATCTTTAAAATGAATAAAGTAGATGTATTATCTAAATAAAGTATGTGAAAAGAATAGCTTTTTCTTTTGTCACTCAAATGTCTTTTCAAGAAATTAGATCATTATATTAGTACTCATTTTAGACGAGCTAAACTAAACTAAAATTTATTGTTAAAAGTTTGGGTGATAAAGATCTTATGTTGTTATCTCTTATATTAAATCATTAATTATCTTCTATTAAATAATTCATAAAATATAATTTGAATTTTCTATAATTCATCTCATCATTATAGATCGAGGATGTCCCAGTGTTATCAAAAGCGAAAAGCGCAAAAAGGCTCTAAGGTCCGTGGGAGCTTTAAGCACAAAAGCAAATAAAGCGTACGCTTTGATGAAAAAAGGTGCAAAGGGAGAAAAAAATACAAATATATATGTTTAGTCCAAGACTAATAATTATAAACGATATGACCAAAGACCTTATCAAAAAAAAAAAATAAACGATATGACCAAAAAAATTGAAAAATAAATTATGATAAAGTGAAATATCAATTGTTTAGTGTCACTTCTTCATAAGAGACTCATTGGCAAGGAAAAGTTTGCTTTAGAACCTTGATGATGACACTGAAACACACATAAAGCGAGGTGAAGCGCTCAACACGTTTTGAGTCTCGCTTCAGGGCTTAAGCGCGCTTAAAGCGCACCTTTGATAACATTGGGATGTCCCGGTCTCCCAGACGATCATGCCAAAGTATGAAGGTATTGGAATTAGTTAACTTCTGATTTACTATAGAATGTGCCTGAATTGCACTAATTTTTGTCCAATACAATCCAGAACTTATGCATTATTAATATATGATCATAATAATGATTTAAATGTCATTTTAATACTTCTGTTATCTCTTATATTAAATCATTAATTATCTTCTATTAAATAATTCATAAAATATAAGAGATAACGGAAGTGTTAAAATGACATTTGAATATACTAATAATGCATAAGATCTTTTATCACTCTAACTTTTAACACTAAATTTTAGTCTAGTTTAGCTTGTCTAAAATGAGTACTAATATAATGATCTAATTTCTGGAAAAGACATTTGAGTGACAAAAGAAAAAGTTATTGTCTCCACTTACTTTATTTAGATAATGCATCTACTTTATTCATTTTAAAGAGGGAAAAGGGTCAAAAATGCCCTTGTACTATGTGAAATGATCAAAAATGCCCTTCGTTTATACTTTGGTCTATTTATGCCCTTATAGCCAGTGAAATGGGCCAAAAATGCCCTTAAATAAAACGAAAGCAAACCGAAAAACTTAAACACTAATTAGTGTTAATTTGTTTGCTTCGTCTTTTCATTTGAAGCCAACCCTATTTTTCTCCCAGATTTTGTTTCCTTCTCCTTCAAAACCCTAGCCTCCTCTTCTAAATTTCTCATATATGCTCAAGCGGGTGTAGAATTTTCTTCTATTTTCAGTAATTTCGACATTATTAAAGATGAGATAAGATGAATAGTAGCCACCATAGCCACTAGATTCCAACTCTTAAATGATAAAATCACCTTGAAAATCATATTTTTTTTGTTTTTTTTAATTTAAACAAACTCTCTTTTACACTCTAAAATGGAGAATTATCTAATATTTACATCATCATCTTCTCATGAATTTTCATCAATGAATAACAATACTACTCTTTGTTTGAATGCTGGAAACAAGTATTATTATAGCTGATTAGTTGCCACAAAGTGGTGGTAGTCAAATTCTGGTAATACAAATTGGAGAGCAGTGAATTCTTTCGTTATATTTATGTTAGCTTTTAAGAATACAAATTGCACTTCAAGTTCTTCAAAAATGTCCTTGAAACTGCTAAAATGTTTTGGACTAAGCATTATATATGAATGGGTGCATAAATGCCGTCCGAATTGGTGTTTAAGTTTTTCCGTTTGGTTTGGTTTCATTTAAGGGCATTTTTGGCCCATTTCACTGACTATAAAGGCATAAATAGACCAAAGTATAAACGAAGGGCATTTTTGACCCTTTTCCCTTTTAAAGATAACTTTATAAATTCTCTTTTATACTCACAAAAGGATAAGATGAAAACATTATTTTAATATGCTCCAATTCATCTTCAAACCATTATAAAATTTCAACTCATATTTCAATAGATGTTTTAAAAGGGGACTCAATGAATATATGTGGATAAATATAAGTAATTTCATTATTTACTTCGCACATTATGACCAGTACAAAAACAACAAATATTAATAACATTATTATTAGCAAATATTAACCATGATTATTCTTCCATATCCACAGAACCATCACCAATCAAGTAATCTATTTTTCCTTCGGGGTGTGTGAAGAAATCTGCTACATCCAAGTGTGTGATGTCAATATGATTTTTCAGAGATAAAATTAGCTTCAAGATTTTTATCCTTCTTTCTTAGTGATGCTTGGTAAAGCTCAACCAAGTGCTTAGGAGTACGACAATTACGTGCATAATGACCTCTTCCACCACATCGAAAACAGTTTGTTTTAACTGCTTCACGTTTCTCATCTTTTCTTTTTCCCTTTTAGGACTGATTTTTCTTTGGTGAATGATTAACACCAGGAAAAGGATTTCTCTATTGGCCATAATTACGACCACGTCCACGTCCATCCTCTTCCACGCCTAGTATGGTGGGCGTACACCTCATTCACTTTAGGACATGGTGTAGCTCCAGTAGGACGATTCTCATGATATTTCATTAGCAAATCATTATTTTGTGCAGCAACGAGAAGATGAGAAATCAGTTCAAAATACACTTCTTGAAACCTTTTTCTCGATTGTTGTTGTAGAAGCACATTCGAGGCATGAAAGGTGGAGAACATTTTTTTCATCATATCAACATCACTAACCGTATCTCCACATAGTTTCAATTGAGAAGTAATTCTGACCATGGCAGAATTGTACTCATGAATAGACTTAAAAGTCTTGTAACCTTAATGCATTCAATCATACCGTGCCTTTGAATGCATGACTATCTTCACATGGTCATATCTTTCTTTCAGGTTATTCCACAGAACAAGTGGATCCTTCACTGTGAGATATTCAATTTTCAATTTTTCGTCAATATGATGATGCAAGAATATCATTGCTTTAGCACAGTCTTGTACAACACACACAATATTCAAAAATGAGAAATATTTTTCTCATTTAAGTATGGGCAATATGAATGTTACTAAAATTTCTGTTAGTGCTAATTTGATTGAGGGATTCGGAAGAGCCATTGTAATTTTGTTCAAGGGAACTAAACTCATAATAAATTATGTTATGTTTTCTCCTCAATCTCAAAGAAACTTATTGAGTTTTAAAGATATTTGTGAAAATGGTTATCATATCAAGACAACTGATGAAATGAATCTTGAATATCTTGGTATAACCAAAAATGTCTCTAGGCAGACATATGTTGTATAAAAATTCACACTCTTATCTTCTGGATTGTATTGGAGAAAAATTAGAGCAATTGAGGCACATCCTATGGTAAATCAGAAGTTTACTAATTCCACTACCTACGTACTTTGGCATGATCATCTGGGACATCTTGGATCTATAATGATGAGACGAATTATAGAAAATTCAAATGGGCATCCATTAAAGAATTTAAAGATTCTTTTAAATAGTGAATTTTCTTGTAATGTATGTTATCAAGACAAGTTAATTGTGAGACCATTACCAACAAAAGCCAATATTGAGTCCCCTGCGTACTTGGAACGAATACATGGGAATATTTGTGGACATATTCAACCAACAAGTGGGTCGTTTAGATATTTTATGGTCTTGATAGATGCTTTTTCTAAATGGTCTCATGTGTGCCTATTGTCATCTCGCAACTTGGCATTTACAAAATTGTTGGCACAAATAATACGATTACGGACACAGTTTCCTGATAATTAGATTAAGTCCATTCACCTTGATAACGCTGCAAAGATTTCATCCCAAACATTTAATGATTATTGCCTATCGATTGGGATAAGAGTTGAACATCTTGTAGCTCATGTTCACACTCAAAATGGCATGGCTGAGTCATTAATTAAACATCTGCAGTTGATAGCAAGACTATTACTTATGAAAACTAAGTTTTCTGTGTGGGGTCATGCAATTTTGCATGCTGCAAGTACTTATTCGTCTCATACCGACAAATTATCATAAATTTTCCCCATTGCAATTGGTTTTGGGTCAACAACCTAATATATCTCATCTAAGAATTTTTTGATGCATTGTATATGTGTCGATAGCACCACCACATCGCACTAAGATGGCCCCAGAGAAGGTTAGGAATATATATTGGGTTTGAATCACCCTCCATTATTCGCTACCTTGAACCACTAACTGGAGATATATTCGCAGCCCGATTCGCAGATTGTCGATTTGATGAGACACTTTTCCCAAAATTAGGGGGAGAAGTAGTGAAGTTAAAAGAGAAATTTTAAGGAAAAATCCATCATTGTCTCATCTTGATCCTCGTACTTCTATTTGTGACTAAGAAGAATTGCAAATCAAATGTCAGAAGCATTTAGATATTTGAAAAGAATTACCAAATCACATATTCCTGCAAGGAATGTCCCAATTCGAATTGATGTCCCTGTAGGACCATATACTAGTGTCATAGCTAATAAGTCAAAAGCACGCCTGAAGGGTGGTAGAACATTAGGTTCAAAGGATCAAAATCGTAGAAAAAGAAAAATAAAAGGTCAAAATGACACTATGAAAAAACCTCATATAGAAGGTCAAGATGTGAGTAATTTTGGTATCCCTGAAGGGATCAATGAACTTGAGACTCAAAAAAATAATGAACTATCCATAAAATCAAGTGATAATGAAACAAATCTGAATCAATCTGAAATAGTGGTGGATTATGTTTTTGCATACAATGTTGCACCAAAAATTATGCAAGATAGTGAGGATCTTGAACCTCAATCTGTTGTAGAATATCGACAAAGAAATGATTGGCCAAAATGGCAAGAAGCAATTCAATCATAGTTGAATTCACTTGTCAAGCACAAAGTTTTTGGAACTATAGTTCAAACACCTAATGGTGTTAAACCTATTGGCTATAAATGGGTCTTTATGCGGAAAAGGAATGAGAAAAATGAAATACAAAGGTACAAACACGTCTTGTTGCACAAGGATTTTCTCAAAGGCCTGGTGTCGATTATGAAGAGACATACTCACCTATTATGGATGCAATAACATTGTGTTATCTCATTAGTTTCACGATCCATGAGAGACTTGAAATGCATTTGATGGATGTGGTTACAGCCTATCTTTATGGATCACTCGATAATGAGATATACATGAAAATTCCTTAAGGATTCAAAATGCCCAAAGCATATAGTTCAAAGTCTCGAGAAATGTACTCAATTAGATTGCAAAGATCATTGTATTGTTTGAAGCAATGGACGCATGTGGTATAACCGTCTTAGTGAGTATTTATCTAAGGCAGGTTATATAAATGATGCGATTTGCCCATGTGCTTTTATAAAGAAAACAATATCAGAGTTTGTTGTACTTGTTTATGTTGATGACATCAACCTTATTGGAACTCCAATAGAACTTCAGAGGGCAATTGATTATTTAAAGAATGAATTTGAGATGAAAGATCTCGTAAGGACAAAATTATGTCTTGGTTTGCAAATGGAGCATTTGACAAACGGTAATTTTGTTCATCAATCTGCATACACAGAAAAGGTGTTGAAAAGATTTTACATGGATGGAGCACATCCATTAAGTACTCCAATGGTTGTTCGATCACTTGATGTGAATAAAATCCATTCCGACCTCAAGAAAGGAATGAGGAAATTCTTGGTCCTGAAGTACTATATCTTAGTGCAATTGGTGCACTAACGTATCTAGCTAACACTACAAGGCATGATATAACCTTTTTGGTTAATTTGTTAAGCAAGATATAGTTCTGCTCCTACTAGGAGACATTGGAATGGGATCAAACACATATTGCAGTATCTAGAAGGGACTATCAATATGCGCTTATTCTATTCTAGCGATTGTAGTCCAGACCTTGTTGGTTATGCTGATGTAGGATATTTATCTGACCCACACAAAGCTCGATCTCAAACAGGTTACGTATTCATATGTGGGGGTACTGCCATATCTTGGAGATCTACAAAACAGTCTATCGTGGACACTTCATCAAATTATGCTGAGATAATAGCTATTCATGAAGCAAGCCGAGAATGTGTGTGGTTAAGGTCCATAATACATCTTATTCGAGAAAAATGTGGTTTCAAAAGCGACAAGTTATATGAGGATAATGCAGCATGCATAGCACAACTTAAGGGAGGATTCATAAAAGGAGATAGAACGAAACACATTTCACCAAAGTTTTCTACACACATGAGCTCAAGAAGAATGGTGATATCAACGTACATCAGATTCATTCGAGTGATAATGTGGCTGATTTATTCACCAAGTCTTTGCCAACCGCAACTTTCGAGAAGATGGTATACAGGACTGGAATGAGAAAACTTGGACAACTGAATCGTGGTTTTCATCAGAGTGAGTAAAATACGCATTGTACTCTTTTTTCCTTAATCGAGGTTTTATACTACTGGGTTTTCCTGATAAGGTTTTTAATGAGGCAGCAAGTAATGCGTAATATGAATAACTATTTATACTTTTTCCTTCACTAAGAATTTTATCTTACATGGACATTAGGGGGAGTGTTGTAAATAATTGATGAATGTCCATTGTACCCCTTTTATGCCTATAAGGCATTGTAACTTATATAGAAAAACACACAAAAATAAGAAAGACAAAAGTTTCCTATTTTATCTCTCTAATGCATTCTTTTTTCTTGGTTATTATTAGTTTAATTTTAGTATTCAGTCTTCATTTTTATAATAGAAAGGTTTTAGTTAACTATAAAAAAAAAAAAAAAGATGCTGAAATACACATATATAACCAGAATGTAGCACCAGAACAAAGCTTTCATTTGTAAGGAATTGGGCTTTAGAGATTACCACAGCTCAAAAGGATCATATCACAGGTCATTGAGATGATAGTGATTCTTTCTAACTATCTGATTAAGGATGTTGCAATTTTTTTCCTTTAGCAGTGGCGTTCAGGTCATCTTGTGGCCAGAAGAGTTAAACCTTCGTGGCAACAAGTTGAGGACATACGAGCATAATAGAACAAATTATTCTACTAATTAACTGTAAAAGGCTTAGTCACAGAAGTGTGATCAAAGTGAAATTTGATCATAAATTTGTAACAAAATTTAAATTGGTTGGTCACTGGTCTATAAGGAGGGAAAAACCTGAAGGGCAGGAAAGAATGATGATTCAATCAAAGCAGGCTTGTGATAGCCTATCCGAGGAGCAACATCTCGAGTCATTCGGAAATACGGATCCTGGAAAATCACTTACTGATGTTAGTTCTTCCAGTAGAAACAGAGGGGAAAACTATCAATAAAAAAATCATGAGAGACATTGCATGTAGGAAAAGAAAGAAATGAAGCAGTAAAAGCCAACATGACCTCCATCTTTTAGATTTGTTTTCTTTTTCTTTGAAGATAACATGACACTGTCTATATATCGGCAAATCAATATAATTTAAAGCAAAACAGGAGATTTCCTTCTTATCAGCCTATTTAATCCAGCAGATCTACAGCTTGAACTTGCTAAATTGTGTCAATAATCATACACCCACGAACTAGTCAGTTAGAACATTTAACTAGAAAATAGCTCAAGGTTAACAGAGCAAAGACCGCACCATAGGCTTAGGCTAATGTGTAATGTCTATTCACCACACACACGGATCTAACAACCCAAAAGAAGGACAAGATATATCGTCAGTAGATTATGCAGTACAAAGAAATGCACCTATCAAGAAAAAATGTTGCTTCCAGCGTTTAAGTTCTCAAAAAAATGTTGCCTCCAACGTTTAGTAATATGACGAGACAATAACTTGAGCCCCAACTATATAATACCATCAATTGAAAAGAAACAAGCAGATTTTTGAGATCGCCCATCTAGCATTTTCTTTTGGTAAGTCAATATCTTAAGTGCATAACACACCAAGATGGTGTCAACTTTTAATAGTGCAAAAGATACAAAATCAATTCAAGCCTCTCATTAGTTTCGCCAACTATACAGATCAGCACACCAAAAATACATTAAAATCAAAAGAGAACTCCTTAAAGGAAATCAATGGTTTCTATCATATTGGAGGTTGTTATGAAGGTTACTATGAGGAGATCTTTGTGGCAGTGAAAAATGAAGATTGCTTCTACTGATTGGGAAATAACCACCACTGTCAAACAAAACATGCCCATCCCTGTAAACAGTACAGAATAATTTTTTGGATTTTGTTAGCTCCCTAACTCTCTAGCACAATAGGGTTTAAGGGGGTTTATGTTTTTGGCTGCTTTACAGGTTTTTGCACGGTTAGCTTCATGTAATTTTCATGTTTGAAGCAACTTTATATTCAGTTATAACCTCTGCATCCCTTGATGCCTTTCTAATACAATTTAATTACTTCACCCAAAAAAAATATGCCCTTGCGACTATACAACTAGTACTATTTTATTGACAACAAAATATACAGCTTCATTTTTGTACTAAGTTAGGAATATATTGCTCGATCAAGCAACTGTAATTAGACATTTGAAGAAACCACAACAACATACCTCCCAGTGTAATCATGTCTTCTTTTTTTTTTTTTTTTTTAAGAAATGACATTACCAGGTTCAAAATATATGTATTTAAAGAAATCTGACAAAAAAAGGAGCAAGAAAAAACCTGGTCAATGGCACATGGAATCAAACAGCGAATGTTCTCATTGCCAAAGATATGAGTAAATGAACTTGGGAAGTATGGCAAAGCATATAAATTTGTAAATACAGAAATGTTAGTTTCTCCATACATTCAAAACCAAATTCAAATTTCTAAGTTTTGAGGAAAAGACAAAAACCATACAAGATTCAGAGTAAGCTGCTATTCCATTTTTTAATTTTTTGTGGGGGGTGGGGGATTAGGTGAAGTATACTATTCCAGCTTCTTCAAGCTTTTGACTTTTCCAAAGTAGATCCATTTGACGTGAAAATTGGAAAACAAATATGAAATATTGTGCACAAAAGCCTCACAAATGGAAGCACAGAAGGTTTTAGTAAAAAACCTCTCAGTGCTATATTGTTTCTTTGGTTGAGGACTGTCTATCAAAGCATTGTGGTTTTCTCTATATTTCCTTTCTGTTTTCATTTCCTAGAGTTTAGAATGGTGACACTGGAGGGATGGACATATAAAGATAACTTAAGAACAGGAAGTATGAAGATCTTTCCGAAAGCATTTTTCCAAAACTTGAAAAAAAAGTTTTTGCACAATAGAGTAAGTTATAAACACTTAAACAGACTACAGTTACGACATTGAGGAATATGCTACCTGGACTGGTGGAAAACTAACTTTCCCAATGTGATCTTCACCTGTGAAACCAAAAATGCCAACAACCTGAAAAACAAACCTCGGAGCACGATACGTTTAAGAATTTTAACATAACATACTCCTCTAGATATAAAGTGGAAGTAATCACCTTATTGTATGTGACACATTTTGCAACCCTGACCATGTTCTTGTAAAAGGCGCTGCGCATAAAGAATTCTTGTTAGTACCAATACTCTGAGTTGTCAAACAAGAAACACATCATAAAGTATGTAAATAAAAATCATGGAGATGTACACATGAATTTGAAAGAAAGCACAAGTTGAATGCATCCTTGTGCGACCATCAAAATTCTACTTACAACAGACCATATAAGCAAAAATTATCTATCTAAATAGCAACACCCGCCCTTATCACATCCAAAGCAACAAAACATAACCATGAAAACAATATAACTGAGTCTCCTCTCTCTCCCCGTCCACCGCATCCTAAAAGAAAAATCATTGTTGCATTAAGGACACTTCCCATCAAAAATAGGTAAATGACTTTGTGTCACTTTACAAGTATCCTAAGTCTCACTCTCTATACTTCATTAATCCCTTAAACATTATTTTCAACTTTTAAAACTTCAAAATATCACCAAAACACCATCCTTGTAACATATACCACTTCTCGTATGATAACCATATGTATACATGTTTTTATACCCACCAAACACTCGAACAACACAATCTAAAAAGGGAATTCTCAATATGAACATTTTCCTTATAGTATTAACCGCATTCCGGAAGAAAAAAAGAGGCTACTTACCCACCAACATAGTCAAAATCAGAGAAAATAAACGTCTTTGAAATATCAAATCCACAAGCAATAATGTCTTTAGCATTCTCACGAGCAAGTCTTTGGCTTTCTTCCACTGACAAATTCTTCCACATACATTTCTCATCATCAGTCAACTGTATTACAAGTGGCACCTTAAAAGCATCCTGCAAGTACCTGCAGCCCAATAAAACAAATTCACAAACCCAAAAGTAAGTAAATATTTTTTTAAAAAAATAATCTAAATAAGCATTGTGTATTCAAATCCCAATTACTTTGTAAACATGAAAGGGATAAGATGACCCAAATGCAAAGCTTCAGAAGAAGGTCCTCTGCCAGTGTACAAATAGAACTTCTCCCCTTTCTCATAAGAATCCAATATATCATTGAAATCACGATGAGCAAAGAAAACTCCACGGCGAAGGAAAACATGAGGTGCCCGATTTGTAAGACGTTGAACTCTCTGAATTAAGGACTCGTCAAGCCTCTGGCAACCAAATTTGTCGATCAATTTGTCATAGTCAATCTTCCCACCGTCTTTTGCTGATACTTCCCATGGGCTCACTACTTGCTCCTCTTCTACCTCTTTGCTTTTATCATCTTTCAGCTCAGTTTTCTCCATTGCGATGACTTTCGGCAAGGTAATGAGATTTTCAGGGGACAAAATGGTTTTCCGGCACCGGCGACGACTTGCGGCGAGGCCGGCGAGTTTGAGGATTTAGGATTCAGAGAAGTGAAAAACCTCAGTGCTAAATGGGGTACTGAGATTTAGCAGAAATAGACATAATATGTATCCTTTTTAGTCCTCGGTAATATCACATATTACCAATTTTATCCCACTATTAACAAACTTTTCAAAATTACCCTCAAACTTTCCGTTTGGACGTAATTTGAAATTTTGTTTGACTAAGCAATTTAGGTTTTTTTTCTTTTTACAGTAAACATTAAAACTTGACAATTCGTAAAAATTATCAAAATTTCTCAATTCTTATATATTATTACCAAATAAGAAAACTATAGTTAATAAATAAGGTGACGAAATATCATAAGACGTTGCATTAATAAATCGCACATTTACATATCTTTTTATAAATGCATGCTTGCGATTATATGTTAGTATTACAAACTTTCAAATACACGTAATATATAAATCATCACATAGAGCATATATCTTTTTTTACAAAATTTAAACTGATGAGATCTTTATTTGGGAAAAAAATAAACTTAAGAATCAAATTTTATATTTAAAATTATAATTCTAAAATTAAAATTAAAATTTTATTCACGTTTCATAAATAATCTTTAATTCTTAAATCAAAAATTCTAACTTAAGCCTCGCATCCTCGACCTAACGCCTACTTTATAGATTTTTCACATTTCTTTTACTTGCCTAATTTCACTTCTATAATTCATAAATAAGTTTGGCATAATAGAGCATAAATAGGGGGGTCAAATCTAATTAACATTTTCATTACTTCAAGAAGTATGTTAGAATATTTTTTAGGAAAAATTATACAAATACACAATCTAAGATATTATGATCTCTAAAATTTTATATCATTTTGAAAAATTGCAAAAATTATATTTCAGGACCATTAAGTAATGTATCATTTATAACAAAACAGACAACTAAGATATAGAGCAATAAAAAATTCAAAATTTTTGAAATTGAGAAAATTTCTAGAATAGAATATAATTAGTCCCAAAATATACGGAATTTCTCTACTTTATACTAATTTTTAAGCAAAATATCTTATAGCATCTTGATAATTTAAGTAATGGCCAATTTGCTACAAGGATTAACACTGAATATGCTAGCTTTAGTATCAATTAAATGAAATGGCATAGAATATGAACAGTCTTTTTTTTTAACAAAAAATATATAGGAGGACAATTCTCCCACCAAAATATTACACAACGAATAATATCTAAAGAATCAAATTTCTTTTTTATTCTAATTGCATTAAATGAGTAATATAAAATTACAGAAAAGAGGTCAAGTAAAAGAGACAACTTTATTCTCTTAAACCACCCTAATAAAAAAAAATTATATAGAGAAAAATAGAAAGAAAAAATTTTAAAAAAATGCCAAGAGCTCTTGAATATAATCCAACCACTTAACCTTCTTTAATTTATTTCACAAGTCAAGATTTATTAATCTCATATATCATTTCAATTTTCTGGCCACTACATTGGTAAATTCAGTCACTTTTAGTAAAATATTTCACGTATCCGCATTAGAGTTCGACTAATTCAGATTTGCTCCACATAGGGCTCCATTCAGAAGGAAGCACTTTATATCAAGAATTTTTCATATTCTATGCTCGAACTCGAGTGACTAATATCTTAAAGTAAAAGGGTAAATTTGACTCATTTCCATAGCGGAAAATTTATTCTAAAAAAAGGGTCTTTTCATTACTAAAGAACTTTTTCCCCTAATCAAATGGGAAATGACTTCATTAATATTAAAAAATAGTTATAGATTAAAAAAAATTATAGATGAAGTTTTTATTGTTCAAAATTTTCAAAGTCACTTGAAAAATTATACATAAAAAAGTTGCTCGTAGTAACATTACCAAATATATTAGAATATGAATTGTCATATTTAATTTATACTATACTATTTGGTCACTTATTAAGCGAAAAATAAACTAGTTTTCTCCCTACACCAAAATTAATATATATATATATATATATATATATATATATATATATATATATATATATATTCATATCAAACACATTAAAATGGAGTTTCTATGTGTGAATTGAAATTAAAGTTTATTGAATGCCACAAAGTAAAAGTTGAGGTAAAAAAATATGTATTAAATTTTTTGCAAATGATTTCTCCATTGTTTGTTACTGATTACTATACTTCAATTTCTTTTAGTTTCATTTAAAATGGCGTCAAAGAAAGAAGTCGATATAAGTAACTCCAATTCCAAAGTTATTTTAGTAAAAAACTCGAGTAAGTATTTCAAATGATCAGCTTGATGAAATTGCGTAATAAAGTTATATTTGTGTTAAGAGTTAATTACACCATATCCCTACTCTTTTGTCAAATTACAAAAATCTCATAAATTTGGTGAAATCCGGATACACCCCAAAACGCCCCGATACATCGCGTGCCAATTTTGAATATGTTCCTCAACGTCCTGATACATTGCGTCTCGATTTAATACATCACTCAACGTCCCGATACATAGCATCAAGTAAAGTTTTGATACATCAAGTACGTTCTGATATATCGTAAAGTGATATATCCGACTGGTACATCGTGTAAAGTAACGTTTCGATACATCGTAAAGTGATGTATGCGACCGATACATCGCATAAAGCGATGTATCCGATCGGTACATTGTGTAAAGTGATGTATCTGACCAATTCATCACATAAAGTAGGGATTTTTGTAATTTTTTTTTCAAATGATAGAATATATAGTAAAATAAACTGTGTATTTAAGTAATTTTTCCTTATTTATTTCATATTTTGCAAAAATAAGCACTAACAAGACAATTTATGAATATTCTGCTGTGAAAAAAAAGAGCAGCCCATTACAGTTAATGGGCTTTGTTCAGATCCAAATTAAAGAAAGAAACAAGAAAAGAAAAGCCCAGGCCCATAGCCAGCGAAAACACCCAAGCTAGTTCTCCCTCATCGTCTGCTGAAAGCTTCTTTGCTGTGTTTATAAACTAAACATTAACATTCGTGTTTGTCCCTTTGGGGACTTCCAATAAAATTGGAATGATATAGAAAAGATTAACATGGCCCCTATGCAAAGATGATATATACAAATTGAAAAATGGTTCAAGTTTTTTTCTCAACCAAATCCGTCATTTTACTAGTTTTCTCTCATTTTTGAAGCTATGTTTTCTTAGCTTTTGCTATTCTGACTAAAGCTTATTGTTTTATAAATATTGATTGAAAGTTTTCTTTTTGGAGCTATTTGGGGCTTGGAAGATTTAGGTCAAATGGCAAATAGTTTTGTTTTTGGAGGTAGAAACTAAAGTAAGGAAAAATAATATTTGATAATTAAGTATAACCTAAATTTGTTTAGTCAGCTAGAAATTCACCAAATAAAAGTGATTATACAATACAACATCATTTTGCCTTGATCTACCTAAGTTATATGGCCTATGGGGTTCAATCTTTTTAAGATGAACTGTTAATTTTACGTTTTTAAATGGCTATTTCAGGTTTATTAGTTTTGTTGATCTTGATCTTTTCTAGTGGATATGATGATGTATCATTGCTTTGATTAGTGAACCATTTTAAGATTATGTTCAAAATGTTAAAAATCTCTATATATACCTAAAAAGAATATCTTATATATAATAGAACTTTTTGTCGAGAAAATCAAATGAACCCTACTACACTCTAGATCCGTCTCTTGATGGTGATGTTTAGAGGGCATTTGGATTGATTCAAAAGTTCATCAAACCTATTTTTTAAGTCAGTTTTTTACTTTTGTTTGACAAGTACAAAAAATAATTTAAAACAAGTCAAGAATGACTTAAAATAAGTTAGAAAGAGTTTGACAAGATTAAAAATAACTTAAAATAAATTAAAAACTAAAATTAAATCTCCTCTTACTTTTTATTTTTTGATTTAAAAGTCATTTAAATTTAATTTTTATTTTTGACTTAAAAACTACTTCTTAAGCGTAATCCAAAACAGTCTCTTAGTCTTGAAGCTAAGCTCTTTCATTGGTTGCAACATTGGTTGATTTCATCACATGGATTTACAAAGAAGTACAAGCCCCATATAGTGTTGTCAGTACCATTTAACATATTGTATTATCACATAATCCTGATTTAAATAATAAAAAGAATGGAAGCCAGAAGTAATTTAATCTGATTTTTTTTTCTTTTAGAAAGATACTAGATATGTGGTGCCCGTGCAAGGCACGGGCAACGGGCGTATAACTGTTATTATTCTTTGTATTAGACAATCAGTTGTTACAATATTTGTAAATTGCACAATGAAGATACTTTAAGAATGAGTTGAAAATTTTTATGATGGAAAATAAGTACAACGGAGAGCAATTAGACGAAGCTATGAAGAAATATTTATACGTGGCCTTTTTTGATTGGTTTGGTCCTAACTTGGTTTTACCTACGTGGCCTTTTTTGATTAATTTGGTCCGACGAAGGAACCACCACTTATTTTTTTGATTGGTTTGGTTCGACGGTTATTTTTAAAATATAACTTGGTTTTACCTACATGGCCTTTTTTTAAATAGTACTACTTTATTTTTATTTTTAAAATATAAGTTGGTTTTACCTACGTGGCCTTTTTTGATTGGTTTGGTCGGACGGTTATTTTTAAAATATAACTTGATTTTACCTACGTGGCCCTTTTTTAAATAGTACCACTTTATTTTTATTTTTAAAATATAACTTAGTTTTACCTAGGTGGCCTTTTTTGATTGGTTTGGTCCTAACTTGGTTTTACCTACGTGGCCTTTTTTGATTGGTTTGGTCCGACGAAGGAACCACGACTTATTAAGAATTTTTAAAATATAACTTGGTTTTACCTACATGACATTTTTTTAAATAGTACTACTTTATTTTTATTTTTAAAATATAACTTGATTTTACCTACGTGGCCTGTTTTGATTGGTTTGGTCTGACGGTTATTTTTAAAATATAACTTGGTTTCACCTACGTGGCCCTTTTTTAAATAGTACCACTTTATTTTTATTTTTAAAATATAACTTAGTTTTACCTACGTGGCCTTTTTTGATTGGTTTGGCCCTAACTTGGTTTTACCTACGTGGTCTTTTTTGATTGGTTTGGTCCGACGAAGGAACCACCACTTATATAACTTGGTTTTACCTATGTGGCCTTTTTTGATTGGTTTGGTCCGACGGTTATTTTTAAAATATAACTTGATTTTACCTACGTGGCCCTTTTTTAAATAGTACCACTTTATTTTTATTTTTAAAATATAACATAGTTTTACCTACGTGGCCTTTTTTGATTGGTTTGGTCCTAACAACTTAGTTTCACCTACGTGGCCTTTTTTGATTCGTTTGGTCCTAACTTGATTTTACCTACGTGGCCTTTTTTGATTCGTTTGGTCAGACGAAGGAACCACGACTTATTAACAATTTTTAAAATATAACTTGGTTTTACCTACATGACCTTTTTTTAAATAGTATTACTTTATTTATATTTTTAAAATATAACTTGGTTTTACCTACGTGGCCTTTTTTGATTGGTTTGATCCGACGGTTATTTTTAAAATATAACTTGGTTTTACCTACGTGACCCTTTTTTAAAACTTAGTTTTACCTACGTGGCCTTTTTCGATTGGTTTGATGGGACGGTTATTTTTAAAATATAACTTGGTTTTACCTACGTGGCCCTTTTTTAAATAGTACCACTTTATTTTTATTTTTAAAATATAACTTAGTTTTACCTACGTGGCCTTTTTTGATTGGTTTGGTCGTAACTTGGTTTTACCTACGTGGCCTTTTTTGATTGGTTAAAATATAACTTGGTTTTACCTACGTGGCCCTTTTTGAAATAGTACCACTTTATTTTTATTTTTAAAATATAACTTAGTTTTACCTACGTGGCCTTTTTTGATTGGTTTGGTCCTAATTTGGTTTTACCTACGTGGGTTTTTTTGATTGGTTTGGTCCGACCAAGGAACCACCACTTATTAAGAATGAAAAAAAAATTATTTTGAATATAAAAGCTAAATAATAATATAAACTCTAATAATTAAATATTGTTGAATTGTATTTACACCTAACAAAGGTAAAATCTTATTTCAATACTTACTTCGAGTTAATAAATATATACCTGATTTAAATTAATTTGACGTTTTTCTTAAAGAATTATTTATTAGGAGTTTAATTTTTTAAAATTAATTTTATTAAGGTGGCATTTTTTGATTGAGCCAAGTGGCATTTTTTGATTGTTTTGAATTAATGATGAATTATTTATTAGGAGTTTAATTTTTTAAAATTAATTTTATTAAGGTGGCATTTTTTTATTGAGCCAAGTGGCATTTTTTGATTGTTTTGAATTAATGATGAATTATTTATTAGGAGTTTAATTTTTTAAAATTAATTTTATTAAGGTGGCATTTTATGATTGAGCCAAGTGGCATTTTATGATTGAGCCAAGATAAAATGACGGTACTACCCTCCGAATGTCCGACGAAACTCTCTCTTATTAAGAATGATGAAGTACTTAAAAAATTAATTATCTTATAATTATGATAACTAAAATGTAACGGAGAAAATACCACATACATTACTGTCATATGACATGTGCACTACTACTCTTTTGGAAATGTAAATTTCAAATATTATCTGTAGAATCATTTATTAGGTATTAAAAAATTTATTGCAACATTACACGTGCCATTTAATATGATATACAGAGAAATTGTGGTGTTAGCACTATAAATAGAGCTGAAATCAAGCCATTCGATTCACATCTACTTCTACAATTAACTCAAAATTCTTTTTTTTTTTTAAGAAAAAAAAGTTTGAGGAATTCTTTTGATACTAATATGGGGTGTAGCTTCTGCAAGATGGCAACTTTCTGGTATTAACTTTGAATATTGTTCGGCATCGAAGATGGACTAAACATCAATATCCCCATACTTGAAAGCATTACACAGTTTCAAAGTATGGAGATGTTGATGTACAGTTCATCTTCGGTGCCAAGTGATATTATTGAAAGTTAATAGTAGAATGGTTATTGTCCTGCACAATTAATGAACCCTTAATTAGAGGAAGCTATTGTACTTCAGTTTTTGGATGTGTAACCATATAGATATTAGCTAAGTTTTGAGTTCATTATTTTACTACATTTATGAATGTGATTACACAACCGCGTGTCTTGGAAGGCAAGAGACGATAAAAAAAAAAACAAGTTTGCTCTCCTTTCGAAAGTGAAGAGTCAATTAATACAAAAATAGAATAAAACAAAATTTAAATTGGCATATATGAAATTATGAATAGTAAAAATCTTAATAACATATTCGGCAAAAATAATTAGTTTATTAAGTATTATGCAACTAAAAACTAAGCAAAAAAATGCAAAAGGATACAATATTTTTCTGTTTAGATTTCAACTAACATACTCAGGTATAAAAATTGCAGATTTGGTTTGAGAAAGAATTTTGGACCATTTCTCATCGTTCCAATTTTATCGGATGTCCCCAAGGGGACAGATATGCATGTTAATATTCCGCAATATAAATACCCCAAATAAGTTTTCTGCAGCCGATGAGGGAGAATTAACTTGCTAGTTTTTGTGTTTTCCCTGGAACGGGCCTGGGCTTCTTTTTTTGTTGTTTTAGTTGGATCTGAACAAAGCCCATTTTTTGTGCCTGGATTAACTGTAATGGGCCGGCCTTTTTTGTTCCTTTTCTTTTCTTTAGGGCAAACTACATAAATCTCACTAGTTTAGGTCCTAATTACTCAAATTCCTGATATTTTTAAATATTACTTCCTCTTATTTCATACTTAGGATACATGAGTTTGAATTCGTGAGATACATATATCTACCAAATTTTAAAATCAAGATGCATATTTTATTTGTTTAAATTAATTGGTTGTAACTGATTTCTTTAATATAAGGTGGAAATCAAGAAGTGTATCTATGTTTAGTTAATTTCATTTTATTATTATTTGAAATAATAAATTCGTTAATATTATTAATAAAAGACAAAAAAAACATGTATATCTTGGTTATGCAATTTAATTAATTTCATTTTATTACTCTTAAAATAATAAAATTCACTAATTTGATTCATCTATTATCAATATATGATGTATCTAACAAACAAAACACTTAGATACTGTACATGAGTATCATACAAGTACATTCATATGTATCATAGAAGTATCTAATATTAATTTTGTGTATTTGTTATATGTGTCTAGTATGAATTTCATGTATCTATTTATATGATATAATTTTAATTTCATGTATCTATTTATACATCAATATATGATGTATCCAACAAACGAAACACTTAGATACATGAGTATCATACAAGTACATTCATATGTATCATAGAAGTATCTAATATTAATTTTGTGTATTTGTTATATGTGTCTAGTATGAATTTCATGTATCTATTTATATGATCTAATTTTAATTTCATGTATCTTTTATATGTATCTATTATTAATTCGATGTATCAAGTATCAATTTCATACATTATATTTAAAATCATATATCTTAGATACATAGTAAACACACATATAATTATGTGTGTCTAAATATGAAATGTAATTGAAACACACAAATTTAGGAACAAATCACGACGATGGGGTATTTATCTTATCATTAATCCAAAAAAAAGTTAAAAAATTCACAATTCTCCCTTTCTTTAAGGATTTTAATTTTTCTCTCATAGATACATATAATCTTAACTTAGATACATGAACTCTTAACTAGATACATGTACACTTGATGTGTATCCAACATTGTTGCACTTGATGTGCATCTAATGGTGTATTTTTTCTGTAAATTAAAGCTTGGCGTAATTCTTTCATCTTGATTGGGTCATTCCTATACTTAGATCTATTCTCGACTTGAATGTTGGCGTATGAAGAGTCGGTCCCTACAATGAGAAATTCATGAGTGAAATGAACAAATAAAAGTTGTTTGATTTAGTATAATATTATTAATGTGTAGTACATTTAACGAGAATCATCAGATTTTGGGGATGTTCAACCATTAAAGTGTTTGAGAAACAACAAATTTAAAAATATAAAACCTAATTTGTAAAATTTTTAACAAATCCCCACTGTATCTGACAAATATTCATCATGATATGTAAATCCCCAAATTAGAAAATGTTTAACAAATCACAATATACACTGAAAAATCAAAAAATTTACATGTCCTAAACCATGAATCTTTGATAAGCATAACAATATATTAAAAATTGAAGTAGAAAAATGTACCCATACCTGTATCTGGTTAGCTTCCATTGCGTCTTGTTGAACTTAAGAGTCGGATCCTACATTACAAATGGTTATGAAAAGAAACAAATAAAAATTTCTTTATCGGAAATTTATTGTTCATTAACAATCCCTTTAACAAGATTCATACCATTTTTTGAATTATGAGCCATTAAAATGGAATGGAAAAATAACAAACTCAAACAATGTAAAAATTCTAAAATCTATCGGCTAAAAAAAATTTAAAACATTGATTCACATACGGTTGAAACCTTACTTTGCCACTTCAACTAATGTTGATTATGTAGAGATGGATATGAATCTTGTACATGCAAAAGGTGTATTGAACTGCTAAGGAAGAAGGAGTAAGGAGGGATACGAGTGGGAGTGGGAAGAAGGGGTGAGGGTGGGATAGTGTGAATAGGATACAAAAATTTTGAGATTGGGGAGGGAAGCGGCTGACTTGAAGAGAGATAAAATTAATTTAAATTATTAATGTCCCACTAATTAAGGAGATCCAATTTTAAGATAATTATTTACTACTATTTTTTAGGCATTGTGTATCTGATTTAATTTTCTAAAATATATGGTATATTTATTAAAAAAGTGGTACTCTATGTAATATTTTTAAAGTAGAGATAAAATATGTATATATGATAGTATAATATGTCTATATAGGTAGTTTTTCCTTTTCTTTATAGAGAAAGTTTCATAAATAGTGTTATTAGCTTTCGTTTTTGCAAAATATAATGTTTTTTTTTTTTCGAAACATAGCAAAATACATTGTATTTACATACATAAAAAATATCTAATCCTAATTGAAATCCACGAATACAATGTCTCATTATGCTTTCTCTATTTTTATTTTATGTGACACTTTTTTTCTTTTTAATGTCTCCAAGAATAATGTTACTTTGTGATAAGTAGAAATAATTTAACTTCTTAAAATTCTCTTTTTACCTTTAATAAATTAATTGGTTCGCTGTCCGCGACGTCGCGAGAAGTCCATTGAACCTTATCATTTAGAGGAAGGAGAAGTCGTAACAAGGTTTTCGTAGGTGAACCTGCGAAAGGATCATTGTCGAAACCTGCAAAGTAGAACGACCCGCGAACACGTTTTAAACACTTGGCGGCGACAACCACACAAATATCTCATAATTCTTTTAGATCACAAGTTCCAAAACACAATATCTTATTTGCAAAATATAGTGTTGTTTTTCGAAATGTAGCAAAATACATTGTATCTACATACATAAATGAAATAATTTAATCCTAATTGAAATCCCCGAATACAGTGTCTCATTATGCTCCCTTAGACCAAGTGATTTCCGAGAAAATAGGGGTCCCAAATGAGAGAAGAATAAGACAGACTGTCCTTTGACTAGTTTGTTCACCAAATGACTCTATAAAATTAGGTCGATACTTCAACATATCATGAATAAGGTAAATGATGTCCCTATTTTTCTGACACCCTTTTCTTTTTAGTATGTTTCAACAGTGGCGGCTCTATGGCTTTGATAAAAAAACAATTGTCTTAGGCCCCAAAATTTGTGGAGCCTCATTTAAAATAAATAAATAACATATTATACATATTTTTTTAAAAAATATTGAGTATTATTTGTAGAAAATATAAACCTTTCATAAAAGAGCAAAGAAGTAATAAAAATTTGACAAATTATGAGTATTATGTCTCAAGAAAAAATAAATAATTGGCTATAATAAACTTCATAATAAATATGTATTCGAATTTAAGGTCTCTATTTGAATTTAGCTTTAGGCCACTGATTTATTAGAGTGGCCCCTGCGTTCCAAAAAAAAGTTACTTTAATATAATTAGAAATAATTTAGTTTTAATATTCTCCTTTTACAACCACGCAAATATCTTATTTTAGATCACAATTTTCAAAACACGTATTCTCTGTCCAATAATAATTGTTCACTATATTAAAAATAATTGTTCAATTTAAAAAATTATTTTCTTTTATTTTTTATGTGTATTTTATCCTTGTTATTAAATATTACTGATCACCTTAAATATTTGACGCCCCTTGTATTGAACGTTTTTCGTGCATTAAGGGAGGAGTTAAACACCAAACGTGAAACGTCGCCAACTTCCATTAAAACCGGCAGTTTTGATCTCTCTCCGGTGGACTCTTCATCTAAAGGTAACCCTATAGTTTCAATCAACTTCTCGTTTTATGTTACATCTGTTTGCAGTTTACACTTCAATTACAAACCCTTTAAACCCCTCTACTTTTGGGGGAATTTGTGTACCAATAGGAACTCCCCTGTTTCTTCTTACAATGGATTTGTGATTGAAATTGGTCATATTTGTTGTCATTCTTCTCTAATTTTCCCTATTTAGAAAACTATCACTTTACTTATTTGAATCATAAACTTCTCATCACTATTTTGAGAAATTTAAACTGAGGAACACTGGCTAATGAGAGGAAGAAAGTCCTTATATAAAATTTCAGTTAGTTAGATGGACTTTTTTTTTTTTTTGTTTCCTACCCGTGTTTGGAGTTCCGACTAAATCTGGATTGCGCATGCCCCATTTAGGGGTGACGGTCCCAACAGGATTTTCACCGTTTGGTTAATGGTGAAGCAGTCCTACACTGCACCACAACCTATGTTGGTTAGATGGACTTAATTTTTGGTGACTATTGGGCTTCTTTTTTTTTTTTTTGTAGACACTAACAATGTTCTCTCAACTTGAAGTTTGTGATCCTCCAACAATCTTCCAATTTCTTATACCATTACGAAAATTGTTGAAAAATTGTATATAGATGAAAAACATTGAATTATTAGTCATATGCAAAGGCTATGCATATGTTGTTGAAATATGTATTTTTGTATATTTGCATGTGCTATCTTGATATCGAAATTCTGTTGAGAATATTGAATACTCTGAAAGTCAATAAGTGCATTTGCTTGATACTATTGGTTTAACTTTCCTGATCTTAACTTTCAGAAGTGTATGCAACTTGTAAGTATTTGATCATGAGGAGTGCTACGAGATCTGTTGTTGATACAATTAGTGAGTTGCCTTGTAATGTGCTGGATGGAATATTAGGGTGCTTGCCTCTGAAAGATGCAGTGAAGACTAGTATCTTGTCAAGAGACTGGAGGTATAAATGGGTTACACGCCAAGAACTTGAGTTTGATTATCAATTTTTTGTAACGTATGCAAGTAATGAACAAGCTAAGGCAATCATTTACCAAGTCCTATTACTCCATAAAGGACCAATACTTAAGTTTAGTCTTGGGGGCTCTAACTTGACAATATATCCTGATATTGATCACTGGATACTATTCTTGTCAAAGAAAAATGTTCAAGAATTCACCCTTTGCGGAAACGGCTTAAACAACAGATATCATTTACCTTCTCACTTTTTCACATTACATCACCTAAGGCATCTGAAAGTTGATCGATGCTCATTCCATCCTCCACCCGGTTTCAAAGGGTTTGAGAAGCTTATTAATCTTGATCTTCATTTTGTCACTTTTGATCCAGCGATACTTAGGAATCTTATTTTCAGATGCCCATTGCTTGAAAGATTGATCTTGGGATGGTGCACAAATTTTGACACCCTTGAAATTGATGCACCTAATCTCAAATGCTTTTACTTTAGAGGAAATTCAAAGTCCATTTGCTTCAAGAACGCCCCTAAGCTTGAGAAACTTATTGTGCATCTCAATTCACGAGTTTCGATGTTTGCATCTCCTGTTTGTTCCAATAGTACAAAGTTCTTCTGTCACATGCCATGCCTAATGCAACTGGATATAAGTGGTCATTTATTGGAGGTAAAGGACATTTGTGATATAATTAGTTATAGTCTAGTGAAGTTTGTTGCTTATCTACATAACTAAATGATGCATCTGATTTATATCTTTAACTAATTTTTGATATTTTTGTAGTACTTAACAATGGGAGGTCTGGCGGAGAATCATCTGACTGCTCTGAACAATGTCAAATCTTTCAATGTTCGGGCAATGTTCTTCAGAAGCATTAAACATGTTTCGGGTGTTATTTACTTGATTACAAGCTTCCCCAAATTACAAAAATTGACTATTGAATGTGTAATCACTCTTTCCTATTTCTGATTAAGGTCATTTCATACAGTTTCGTCATCTGACCACTTTCTGATAATCTTTTAGGGAATGAAAAGCGAAGCTGTGGAACCTGTTGTACAATACTTACAAGACCAATCAAGCTTGTGTGGTGCTGTGAAGCTGCTTCAAAAAGTACATATCAATATGTTTAGGGGTCTTGAGGTGGAAATGGAATTTCTGAGGCTTATATTAGCGTCTGCACCTGTACTTGAGGAAATTTCCACTTGGAATCATGAACATTTCCTTTGTCTGTCGGGTAGAGAAATTATGGATGAGATGAAACAATACCAACGAGCATCTCCCAATGTTAAATTCATAGTTGGATGAAATTGTGGTAGAAGAAGCTTTACTATGAAGTTGAGCATCACCACACCTTGAATGTTGTTTGGATTGGGGCTCGGGTGGTACATCTGAGGACCAGAGGAGGAACAGGTTCTAGGGCGAGTGGCGGAAGTTGAACCTCAACTTTGGATTCAAGTTGTATATTACATCAGTAGTGTCGATAACATTTATATCATAGCGAGCTATTAGTATTATATATATATATATATATATATATATATATACACACCATCCGCCTCAAAATATTTGTCGTTCTTAATAGAAGTATTTGTTATGTTACTATGTCATAAAAGTTGTGTGTTTCAATCTTATGCATTCACTTTTGACTTCCTAGCTGGTTAATAGACACAACATCAGCTCAAGCAGATCAATTAAAAAGCTGCCCTCTGAAATTTAGTTGGCATGTAAAAGTATCCTGAAGTACATGGCAAGTTTACCACCTGATTGTGGCAACATCGGAAATGAAGCAATCGAGTGAAAGACATAACTACATCTTAGGCACTCTTGATAACTACATCTTCTTCATAGTTTACTGCATCTCCGCCTTTAAGATCTGCTGCTGTATCTTCAAAGTAATCGTCCCGAGCATTATTAGATAGCATCAAGCAAACCAACCAGAAGAGTGCAGAATCAAGAGACAAGAAGGCACCGCCACCAAGAAGACCAGTATTGGCAGTTGGACACTCCGTTTGCAATTTGTGGTGTATGTTCCGCGTGATATGAAGTTGCTCACTGATTATAGGCCACAACAACAGGACTGCTGCTAAGCCAGTTGTACCCCTTTATTTTACCAGCAGAAAATCAAAGCGAAATGAGTCAAAGTTAAACAAAAATGACAAGAATTGCTTCTTCCGCTCACTAGTTGACATCAAAATCACTAAAGGCCTAATATGAGGCAACATCAGATCAATCTCAAACAGATCAATTTAGTTCGTATCTAAAAGTATCCCAAAGTAGGTGAAAATAGCAGAAGGGATAGGCTGTCTATTTAGTTCGTATATACAACACATGAAAGTAGAGATGGCGACGAGCAGAAATATACTTACAAAGCAACATTGAGGAATACAACGAAACTAGTGCTTCTCAGCAGAACAGCCTGAGGAATTGACTTCCCCTTATATGGGTAAAACAAAGACGAGAAGCCGGCCACAGCAGATGCAGCAAGAAAGATAACAGACAATAAGCCCAGGGCAACAGTGTGATCAGATCGATATTTACAAATAACAACCCCTTTTCCTAGTATTGCAGTTCCATTTGCTGGCTGCAACAAAAGAACACTCAGACAGAGCACAAATAGGGAAAGTGGGGAAAAAACGTTCCATACTACTTTTTACCCTATGTTGCTCGGACTCTTCCAAAATCCCTTTGACTGCGTACCAGAACATCCAAAAACAATGCATTTATCATTTTTGGGGAGTCCGAGCAACATAAACTATACTAGTTCAGTTCTTCATGCTTATGCTATGGTTATCAGGTTAAGTTCAAGAACATGTTATCTAGCTCTGCATGCATCTCTAGGGACATAGCAATCTTACTCTCAACTGATGAAATCGAAAAGGGGATTTTTTTTTTGCATATAACCACTTAAAATTAACTTAATTATGTTCCATAGCTATTAGTTTGCTAATTACGATTCGTAGCTACGTGTTAGAAGAGGAGAGATGCGAGCGAGAGAGGGCAAAGAGTAGAGAGAGGCGAATTTTATATGTATATCTATCATATAATTATATATATATATATAGTATAATATTTGTATATGTATAAAAGAGGAAAGAGGAAGAGACGACGTAATTACAACTAAAATTAAACTGCGAAATCATAATTAATTCAAACTATAACTATGTTAGCTAATCAACTAGCATATATTTGTTTATCCGCATAATTTTTCCAAGCGAAAAACATCAAGCATATACAATAAATACCTCCCAGTCAACTACTATGGCTTTCTTCACCCTATTCAAGAAAAATCCTCATTAAAATTGCCAAACGGTCAATAAAGTAGATTGAGAAACTCAAGCTCAATTGTCAGTGGAGGCAAAAAAAAATACTAAGTGATTTCTTACTATTCGTCTAGCTTTAGCGAACAAAATTAGCTGTAGTTGTGCTGGCAAATGCCCCGTAAAATAAGTGCAAGTTGGCCCGAAAATCAAGGTTACAAATAAAAACGGGAAACAAAAAAAGGAACCTCACTTTCACAGATTGTATCAAATTCACAGAAATTGAAGGGATGATTAAAAATAAATAAATTAAAACTCCAATTTGTTGAAATGTTAATCTATAATAAATTATTGATGAACTTTAACTAACCTTTTTATTCTCAGCAATAACCCCAAATATAAATGAGAGAACACCAAGAGTTACTATAATAATGTACATATGCTTCACAGACATAGCCATTGTAGCAGCTCCAAATTAAACTTGCCAAAATTACAAAATACCCAATTGATTTACCACTTTATTATTACAAGAAATTGCATTGACAAGTCCGAAAAGCTTTGCTCTTAACGAAATGTGAGCAAGGTGGAAAACAGGCCATTCTTTCTCTACAGCGAGCTATTCGAGGATCGCATTTTTTCTATTTTTTATTCGATCTAAATTAATGTCATGTGTCAAATAAAAATGACGTGGCATATCAAGTGAAACGAAGAATACACAGGGAACATGTCACATGTCAAAGCATACCTAGTTATACAAATGTGTCATGTGTACGTACAAATAACATGTTTCAGTCAAATATGTCATATCACTTGAGTCTTACATTGTACGAAAAAGAAAAAGAAAAAAAAAAGAGTTTGTCATTATTACAGTTTTTGGTCAAAAATATTCTTAGACTATATCCTAAATTTAAACTACATTCTTAAAATATTTTTTTTTGACAAAAAATATCCTCTAAGTATTTGAAAGTTAACAATTTTCATCCTTCTGTTACATATCATCAAAAAACTAACAGATCCTACAAAAACATGAGCAGTTCACGTGACTATCAACAAAAGTTTTCTTACATAATTTCATTACCTGCTATAAGAAGTTTGTGAAATAAATATTAAAAATCTTAGACACCATTGCTTACTGAAACAAAAAATATTTGGAAGGTGTGAGGATACATGATTTGCTCTTTTTCTCATTTAGTAACCGAAAGAAGGTGAATCTTAATTATCTTTAACTTTTTCAAAACTAAACTGTATTTAGATCAATAAATTTTTGGGCCAATCTGAAATTGAAGTGATCAAAATATTGATTATGTCTCGCATTTGAGTTTCATTCTACATTATTAGAAGTAGAAGTCTCCAACAAACGTCGCTTCTAGTATATTCAATTGAGAAAAACATATTTCAACTAATAATATTTTTAATATCAAATTATATGAAAGTAAATGAAAAAACTGTTAAATTAAAAGATTTTGCATAATGTTAAACTCAATTACCGAAGAAGTTTATGATAGTATTTTTGACGTATCTAAGAATAATAATTGCGATGGGATGACTTGATTTTTGTGGGATCTGTTAGTTTTCTAATAAATTCAAGTATAAGGATGAAAATTGTTCACTTTTAAAACTTGAAGGATGTTTTCCGCTAAGAATGATACTTTAAGGATGTAATTTAAGCTTAGGGTATAGTTTAAGGATGATTTTGGCCAAAAACTTCCCTTATTACAACTATAAATAAGGATCTTCGATTCCTCATAATTTAAAAAAGACACCAAAATTCTAACAAGAAACCGAAGTCAGACCGTGGATCAAACGCCACATGTTTCTCTATAAACACTGGATTATTTTTTTACCAATTCTAGAAATTAAGACGAAAATTCAATATTAAGTTTGAAGCCCTTAAATTCAAGCACAAGTCAAATCAAGATCATCCAATTCAAAATCAAGTATTAAATCCTTAAATTCAAATACAATTCAAGATCTAAACATCATATTCAAGATGAAATTCTAAAGTCCTTAAATTTTATTTTCAAAAAGAAAGAATCAGAGGATTCATTGAAATTATACTACTCATTATGTTTAAAATAAGCTACAATATTTGTGTATCTTGATTATTGACTTTATTGATGGAAATTTATTGTCAACTTTCGTAAGATATTTTTTATTTTTGTAGCTATATACTTATGCTAGTGTGTTTGGATATTTATGTTAAAATCTTTAACAAACTTTTTGTAATTTTTCTTTAATATTTGATTTATTTATTTATATCAAGCTTATGTCACTAGGCTTACGCCTCATCCAGTGCTAAATAAAATGTGTCTATCATGCTCTTCACATTTTGGAACATACTAACCTCCAATTTCATTATGTTTAGAAAGTTTGGATATTAGGTATTGAACTCAAGAATATAAAACAAAAAAATGAATTGCCTTGGTAGATTAAAACAAATTCACTTAAATTACAATAAGATTAGAAGAAAATGAACTTTTTACCATTAAAAAGAGGAATTTTATTTAAAGCTAATGGCAAAGAAGTTCCTTATTATTTTCTTTGGTTAGCCTTTTGGTTATCATATGGTGTATAAAATAAAGAATATATAATAGTCAAAAGGTGAGAGGTCCTTATATTGGTTTAATTGTTTAATCACATATTAAGATACGAAAATATATCTTAATGTTGCTTAATTAGATGAACTTTAGGGTTCAACATTCTAGCCCTAGGAGGAAGTCACCAAAGTGCACTTCAAATTCACAAAGTAATATATAAAAATAATGCATTATTAAAAGTAATAAAAAGTGTGGGACTTCGAATTAATGCATTACAAAAAGTAATAAAGTGTGGATATATTAGTACAACACTTTTTTTAATTGATTAAAGGGGCAAAATAAATAGAAGATCAAACAACTAAGGTTGTGTTTAGTAAGACGGAAAATATTTTTTACAATTTTTTATGTTTGATTGGCAAAAAAATTGAAAAATATTTTTTCTAAGGAATATTTTTTTTTTAAATGAGGAAAATGTTTTTTTCCTAATAAAAATAGAAAAAAACCAAATAATTACTAATTCGTTGAACATATACATTCTAAAGAAAAAAATGAACCTCAGTGTTAGACTTGTTAAAAGAGCATATTTTCTACTAAAAAAATACGGTATAAAAGTCATGATGTTGATTTAAAACCAAAAAAAAAAAGATAAAAAAAAAAAATCAATTTTAGAAATATTTTACATAAAATAAAAAACAAAACAAAATATTTTAACATAAGATGTGTTAGTATGTTATCGCGTAGTTTCTTATTTTTTTTCATGTGTATTATCATTCATTATTGTAACTTGTTATTTTATATTTTTTATAATTGTGCGTTGGTTACACTTCTTTTGAGTTCAGAATCTATTGATCTACCTCATAAAAGTAGAAGCAAATTTGTGTACATTTACTATTCTTGCAATCGACTCATGAAATTGTACTAAATATGTCATTGTTTCTTAATATATGTAAGCAAATTCTCACAAGTGGAACTCATATAATTTTGATCTACCGTAAGACTTATGATTCTTCTTGCTAAAGGATTAAAAAAAAGAAATAATCTAATTACGCAAATATTCCTATCATATTTATTGATGATAAAAAAGAGAAATAATAATATTCCTGTCATATAAATTAAATTTTCTTATAGTTTAAAATAATTATATTTTATATCACTAATTAATAATTTCATAACAGATTTCAAGTTAAAGGGAGACGAGCAAGATTTGTTTGTGTATCTGGTGTCAAAATATATAGTAAAAAGGTAAATGATGCTATCAAGGATCAATTGAACAATCAACATGGGTTGTGGTGCACTGGTTGTAGTGTTTCACCCTTAACCATAGGTCTCGGGTTGAGCCCTGGGTACAGAGAAAATCATGTTGGAAGCGCCACTCCTTAATGGCCCTGCAATGCGTGATCCGAATTTAGTCGGAGCTCCAATGTGGGCTTTGGACACAGAGTGAGAAACCAAAAAAAAAAAGATCAATTGAGCATACAACCTCAAACAAATTTTCCAACCTCTTTACCATTACACTAAACCTTCAACTATTGTCAAGATGTGTCAATACTTATATACATATATATATATATATATATATATATATATATATATATATATTCATTAAATCAAATTTTGACCTATATATACAATGTAATTTCCCGACGAAGCTGCCCTAGTGAGATTTCGATAAATTACCCCAAAAAATTTCCTAAAATATATTAAATTAAAAGCAAATATATTAATTAACAAGAATGCTCATGCAATCAAAAATAATTACTCGAAAAATATTTCATCTCATACTTATTTATAATTTTATTTTATTTTTACTAAAGATCAAGGAGATATGTAGGTTAGTGTACAACATTGTATTTTAACTATAGCCTTACAATTGTATATTTTAATTCTATAGAACTATATATAGGTCTCCCACCTAATCTTTCTTGCAAGTGAGTATACCTAATCAAAGGCGGATTTAGGATTTGGAGGTTGTGGGTGTCACATCGTATAAGATAAAATGATCGGTTGCTTTAATTTTGGGATACAATTTAGGTTATTAATCCTTTTTTATTTTTATAAACAAATCGATCAAATATGCATGTTATTGATACTTTTTTTTTTAGATATTCTGAGATTTGAGATAACTAAATAATTCAATTTTTATTTACTTTTTGGAATTAGATGTCTTATTCATAAATCGAGGAAAAAGAAAGATTTTTCACATTAAAATTTGAGCTTGTATAAAAAACCATCTAATGGTATGAACTTAATATATTCATATTCCATTGACTTTATGTGTTGTTGGAGATATGTAGTAGGGAAAAAGTAAAAAATATAGTTTCAGTCTAGTCCTCTTACTTAGCAATGTTAGTGAAGATCAAAAGAACCTTTAAATTAAAAAGAAAAAATCTAATAATATTATTCATCATTTTTAAAACTTATATTTTTTAAAAACTAACTATTTTAATATATTCTTAATAATATTTATTTGACGTTCATAATTCAGTATTCGTTAATTGATAAAGAATAAACATGTAACACTCATATCAAGAGATTAATAATTAGTGAAAGAGAAAGTAAAAAAATTAAAAATTAATTGTGAAAAGGAGTCAATTTGAATTAATAAAGAATAGTAAATAAATAAGAATGAATGGAGAAAAAAAAAACTAAAGCCCTTTACACATTAATGAAAATGACAACAAAAAAAAAAGAAAAAAAGGAGCAAACAAAAAGAATAGGTGCTTGTAGCAAGGATGGAACCCGCATTGCCTGTGTTGTAGGCAGCCTCCTTCACCAATTGAATTACTCAACATTTCAATCACTAAGTGACAAAGTTAATATATATTTAATTATAATATATATATATATATACACATATATACAACATTTTCTCCCACTGAGTGCCGTAGCACCCCATCTTTCACGTAGATCCACCCCTTACCTAATTCTCTTGTAAAAAGGCTAAAACATCAAAGTGATGACTAAAAAGCCATTGTGACCCAATCTACACACTTGCTTGTGCTCTTTTTTTTTGCCATCAATCATACAACACTCAAGATACTTCAACTTTTTTTCTTTTTCTTAACTACATTAAAAGTGAAATTTAATATGGTTATCTCTTCTTCTTTTTCCGCTCAATCTCTAGTGTTTGTATTGAAATTCAGTTAAATTCGAATTTACATATTACATAGTCAATTTTTGAAAATAGTACTTCCAACATGATTTATTTTAATTATTTTCAAGGCTCATACTTAATTAAGAGTGAAGAGATTTCTGCTATTTCGACTACAACCAATATTTGGTTTCTCTTTTTTCTTATAAGCAAACAATTCTTTCCAAAAAGAGAAAAAATATATATATTGTTGCATTATAAATGTTGGGAGAATGATTGAGGTTGCACTTTGTGCATGCACATAACCACATTTTCTTTAACATGGCTAGGAGCTAGGGTGGTAAATGGTTGGATTGGATCGGATTTGGATGGATTGAGCAAAAATGGTTTAGATTACAATCCACCCAAAAAGAATATAGGTAAATATGGATTTGATCAAATATTGTTTGGATAAAATAGTTCTGACCTATTTAAAAAAATATGTTTTTCAAAAAAAAATTGCCCCTTCCCCCGGGCACCCCACACCCCCCGGGGCTCCCCCCCCCCCACCTTCCACCAACCTTCCCCTAATTTTTTTTTGTTTTGCAAAAAACAAAAAAAATCAGTTTTTCAAAAAAAAAAAAATTTACCCCCCACCTTCCACCAACCAACCTCTAAATTTTTTTGTTTTCCAAAAACAAAAAAAAAATCTGTTTTTTCAAAAAAAAAAATTTAACCCCTCCCCCGCCCCCCCCCCCCACACCTTCCACCAACCTACCCCTAATTTTTTTTTTGTTTTTCAAAAACAAAAAATAAAAACTATTTTTTCAAAAAAAAAAAAAATTACCCCCTCCCCCGAGCATCCCCCACCCCCCAGGTGCCCCCCTTCCACCAACCTACCCCTTAATTTTTTTTTTGTTTTCCAAAAACAAAAAAATATATATTTTTTCAATTAATTGAAAATTAATTGAATTTTTGAAAATTAATATTAAATTTTTTATTTTTTAGCACAATTAAGAATTTTGATTGGAAGTGAAAACTAAGTGGTCTATTATGTGTCAATATAGATACCCATATTTAACCCATTTTGATCATATTTGTAGAAACTCTTAATATAGCTTGAAGCTCATATTTAACCAATTAAAATGTGAGTAATCCAAGTCATTAAATATGGGCAAAATGAACTCATTTCATTAATATGGGCTGAAATTGCCACCCCTATCAGGAGCGGAGCCTCAGTTCAGATGAACTCAGTAACTTTTGTATAGATCCAATATTTACATCAGAAACTTCAATAAACTTATCTAAGTATTGTTGTAGTAATTAAGATTTGTGCCAAGTAAATCTGGATTGAAGCACTTCATACAAAGAAGCTCCCTATTTCAAAGGCTCGACCTTAATTAATCTTGATCAAATCACTAATAGAAAAAGAGATTTTTTCATTGCGAAAAAAAAAATTGTGTTATAAAACATGATACGTATTCACCTCTCACCAACTTGATGCTCATTGAAAAAATGTATGGTGGAAAACAGATTCTTATTGAAATACTGGAAAGCTTTTTTTTCTTTTTTTCTTTTTTTATTTATTCAATCAAAATATATGTGATAATAACAACTGAATAATTTTCAACAAGAATTTACAACGAGAAAATAGTATTTTTTTTAGTAGTGTTATAAAATGAAAAGTTGTTAATTGAAAATGACTATCTATTTTTATAACTTTTGAGTGATTTAATTTGAATGTTTAATAAACATATAAATATATTTGAAATACTTACAAGTCAATTTGACTCTTATTTGCCAACTTATTAAGTTACATGAAGAAAAACAGAAGACTCGAATCGAGGAGCAGCGTAACCAAGAGAATTGTTCCATTTTGGGCGAAACAAAATGAATGAACACGAATTATTTGATGTCCAAGTCGATTGATTAGACAACGATTACTTCACTTATTATTTTAATATTAACCATGACAATATTTCAAATACTCTCTGAAAACACATATTTACAAGGGTTCACTAGTTAATGGTTAGGTGAAAACTCACTATTCATTTCTGGAATGAAATATTACTATTCTATAAATGATAATCCAAACAAAAAATATTTACGTAGAACTTGTCATATCCTTTTCATTTGTCATGAAAATAATGGATCAATTATTGTGTGGAAATTTTTTATAAGTGGACCTCAAGAAACTTTTTCCACAATTGAATATAAAATTCACCACTAAAGGTTTGTTTGGAAAGTCATTTTATAATTAAATTTAGTGTAATTATTAAAGAAGTGATTGTAGTAGAGTACATCTATCAAGATTTATTTATTTAGTTATTATAATTATAATGTTGTAATTGCAGTGTAATTTTAAATGTGTTATTTAATTGCACCAATTTACTTACACAACTAGATCTTTGAATTTTAAAAATAAATATTAATTATCAAAAACTAAAATATGCTCATATAAAAAATATTGCTAATATTTATCTACTTTAGGTATTCAAGATACATGTTATTTTAAAATATATCATTTTAAATTATTAACTAATAGTATAAAAAATAATTGATATATACTTCTGAAATAAATGATATTTTAGTTGAATTAATTAATAAAAATTATAACTAAGCACACATTTTGCAAGAATACCATGGATTATATGTTTGACAAAAAAATTTAACATTTATAGCCATAATTATAACATTGTTCAAATATTTGATGAATATAAATTAAATTTGCCTATAACCTTATTCAACAAGAAAATATAACTTCAACCATATCACTCATTATAAGCTAACTTACAATTTAATCATACATTTTAAAGTTAAAATTTAAAAATTTGAATTTTTATAGTTCTATTGAAACATGTATTATACTTGAAAAAAATATTAAAATCATATAAGTTGAAGTCCCAAAATTCCATAGCTGGCCTATTTGATTAACGAATTTTGAAAATCTGATCAAATATCATTGAGAAAGTTCAAGAGAATTGAAATAATATAGGATTGTGGAGAAAAAAAGTATGTGGCATATGAACAATTATTTTTGTACAAAAGCTAAAAAGCAAAAGCAAACATTGATCAAATATCTTGTTCAGTTGATGCTAGATCACTTGAGTGTGTGTGTGTGTGTGTGTATATATATATATATATATCACTATCTTATATGTAGCAATCATCTTCACCTTTCTTTGACAAGTATTTGTGACTCAATACTCAGAAACTCCAGAATTTCCTTCACCATTTTAATTGTTGAATTTTCATTGCTTAACAAGATTGGTTTTCTCTAGTAGACCTACTGTTTTCTTCCTTGGGATGTAAAGTAGTAATCTTTTGAACTCCCTTTTCTTTTTCTCTGTTTTCATTTCAGAATGTGCTTTCTTGCCTCCTTTGATTTGGTATATTTTCAGCTTCTACTACAAATGATCTTTTCCCAATTCAAAATTTAAACTCCCCCTTTTGAAACCCTTTTTATTTATCTTCTCAAGCAAGAACCCATGCACAGACCACAGTTCTCCATTAGATTCTTGAATTCCAAATTTCTCACACTCTTTGAGTTGGTGACATGGGGGTGTAAAAACAGATAAAGTTCTCTCTTTTCTTGTTGTTAGCAAGTCTTGACATTCTTGAAGACCCTTCTGGATTCTTGAGCTAGTTTGTGAGTGAAAGTTCAAAACAGATAAAAAAAAATCTTCTTTGTTGTTGTTAGTAAGTTTTGAGCCTCTTGATATTTGAAGACCCTTTTGGATTCTTGAGCTAGTTTGTGAGTAAAGTTTAGAACAGACACAGTTTTCTTCTTTTTAGTTGTTAGTAAGTTTTTTGAGCCTCTTGAAGACCCTTTTGGATTTGTGAGTAAAAGTTCAAAACAGACAAAGTTTTCTTCTCTTTTGTTGTTAGTAAGTTTAGCCTCTTGAAATTCCTATTATTGGAGACCTTTTTGGATTTTTGAGCTAGTTTGTGAGTAAAAGTTCAAAACAGATAAAAGTTCTCTTCTTTCTTGTTGTTAGCAAGTTTTAAGCCTCTTGAAATTCCAATTCTTGGAAACCCTTTTGGATTCTTGAGCTAATTTATGACTAAAAGGTCAAAACAGATAAAAGTTCTTCTCTTTCCTGTTGTTAGCAAGTTATAAGCCTCTTGAAATTCCAACTCTTGAAGACCCTTTTGGATTCTTCAGAGATAAAGTTGATCATGGTGTTTTTGTAATGAAACAATTTCAAGTTTGATTTCTGTTTTCTTGTTTTCAGCAAGTTCTTGGTTCTTGTTTAAGAGGAGGCCTTTCTGGTGTAAAAAGGAGATGAGAATTCTGGGGGTGAAGTATGGTTTATGGATTTCAATGATTTTGGGGTTTATGGTGTTAGGGAAAGTGTATGGAATAGGAGCAAACTGGGGAACACAAGCAACACATCCATTGCCACCAAACATAGTAGTGAAGTTACTTAAAGACAATGGGATTCAGAAAGTGAAGTTGTTTGATGCAGATTCAGAAATCTTGAATGCCCTCAGTGGCTCTGGAATTGAAGTCATGGTTGGAATACCAAATGAAATGCTGTGGAGTTTAGCCAACAGTTTGGGTGCTGCTGAGAAATGGGTAGAGAAGAATGTCTCTTCACATGTCTCTTCCAACAGTGTTGATATCAAGTGAGTTTAGTTTCTTCTCAATATTCTTCGCGCTTTTTAAGTTATATACACTAATAGTACGCAAAATATTCATTTTTAAGGTACTTACATGTATATCCTTTCTCCAGAACTGTAAAAACTACCGCAACTTGCTTGTTGTATTCTAGCATTTATAAGTATGACAATATTTGCTAAATCATCAGCCATGTTTAAAGGAGAATACAAACAGAGAAAGTCTGAGAAGAACTTAACTTTTCCATAGAGAATTGTCAATCTAACTTGTTTGTTTTGGCAACATTACATGGAAGATTTCGTATCTAGTCAATATAATGCTAATTGTAGCCAATAGCTGACCTTTTTGCCTTCAGTTTTGCTAAATATAAATTCTTTTCTGTATACAGATATGTTGCAGTTGGAAATGAACCATTTCTATCTCAGTTAAACGGGACGTTTCTGTCAACAACATTCCCGGCTCTTCAAAACATCCAGGCAGCCCTTATAAAAGCCGGTCTTGGTAATCGGGTGAAAGTCACTATTCCTCTCAATGCTGATGTATACCAGAGTTCAAGTGAAAAGCCTTCAACAGGTGACTTCCGCCAAGACATTCGTGATCTCATGGTGAGCATTGTAAAGTTCTTGAATGACAATGGAGGCGCATTTACTGTCAATATCTATCCCTTTATAAGTCTCTACAATGACCCCAACTTTCCTGCTGACTATGCTTTCTTTGACGGATACTCAAGTCCCATCGATGACAACGGGAAAATCTACAACAATGTGTTCGATGCAAATCACGATACCCTCCTTTCGGCATTGCAGAAAAATGGATTCCCGAATATGTCGATTATAATAGGGGAAATCGGATGGCCAACAGATGGAGACAATAATGCAAACTTGAAAGCTGCCCAAAGATTCAACCAAGGATTCATGACTCACATTTCAGGTGGAAAGGGACTCCAATGAGACCTGGTCCTATAGATGCTTACCTGTTCAGTCTGATTGACGAGGACGCAAAAGCATTCAGCCCGGCAACTTTGAGCGCCATTGGGAATATATTACTTGATGGTACGCCTAAATACAATCTTTCGTTACGTGCAAACAATGGAGGTGGTTTAGTACCAGCAAGTGGTGTTCGTTACCTGGCTCGTCAGTGGTGCGTGTTGTCACCCTCAGCTAGCCTTGATGATCCTCAGCTAGCTGATAGTGTAGGCTATGCATGTTCACATGCTGATTGCACCAGCCTCGGGCACGGGACATCATGCGCTGATCTTGATGCTCGTGGCAACGTTTCGTATGCATTCAACAGTTACTATCAGGAAAACGACCAGCAATCGAGTGCCTGCAAGTTTCCGAACCTTTCCATGATCACAAACGCAGATCCGTCACCACCGGGTGGAACATGTAAATTCAAAATCATGATCCAAGCAAGTAGTCCTAGCAGCCATAAGAACAATGCATTTACAACTAAGCCTGTCAATGTGATGTTTCTGGTTATGGTTTCTTTGTTGTTGAGTGTTTTGTAGAAGTTGTTGAGTTATATTTATGTACTAGTGAACTTCATTGTCTAAACGGTTAATGTTGTTGTAGCTTGAGCTATCTGTATTTAATTTTGTCTGACGCATTGTAGATGCAGCATGATGGCTGCATTTTAGCAGAACTCAACGAAATCACACCAAGTTTATTTTCCTTCAGATTCTTGAACAACTTATCATTCCTAGTAGTTAAAAAGCATACAACTTTGAAACGAAGTATAAGGTGCAGCATGATCTTGTGAAGCCAATGAAACTAACCTGGCAATTTAAGCCTTTCACTTTATCAGACATATCCAGGATTCTGCATCCGAGATCTACTCTTCTATTACTTTAAAGCTTAGAGACATGGACATTCTTGTCGGGTGTGATAATTTTGGATCATTCATTTAATTGGCTTCTTACTTCTGAATAAATCTTGGATCAAGAAGAAAGCAAAGCCAGAAGATAATTAAATAAATAGGCAGATATGCATATGAAATTCTTTCAATACTGCTAGATAAACTATATTGGCTGCAAATGTTGATAGCATATCTTGAGAAAAGAGCAGTACTGGTACTGTATTTTGAAATTCACAAAATGACATTTTATCTTCATACTTAAAGCTACATCGGGAAGTCTTCACAACTTAAGCCAAATTGGTCCAATTTTCTGCACCAACAACTCCCAATATAGTAAATTTTGGGTTTCAAAGCTTCTAAGAATCAATTTAAGCACTTCTCTCTTTAAATAAATTATATATTTTAATTGATCATTTAAGCCTTGAGTTCGACTCTCAACACGAGCATTAAATGATCAATTAAAATAGAGTAATTTATAGAGAAACGTGCTGCATATGTGGCAATAAGTTAATTCAACTACATTTCCAAGAAACTAACTCTTTCAACTTTCTAAAACATGTAGACTGCTCTTGTTGATCAGTTTTAATTAAGAGCAAATCAAATATGGAGAATAAATGGGAATTCCTACTTTTCCTTTACTTGTCTAGGAATTCCTATTTTTCCTTTTTTTGTCCTTCCATTAGAAGTAAATGGGAAATTGGACTCCTTTCCTCTTTTACTTTCTGCAACCATTCATTCTGAAAAACTAGAAAGGATTCAACATCTCAGAAATAGACATATTACCCTACTATTCCGAAATTATGAAGGCTTGAGGTTTTGACCAAGAACCAAATGTTCATAAAACTGAGATTAATTAGAAACTTGAAACATATGACATATTACCCTGCTATATGTGACATGTACATTACGCTAGAAGTTAAATACATCAAAATAACCGTTTGTAGATTAGTGATAAGTTAGGATAAGTTTACCAACTAAAAATTCAAAGATGACGACAACAGTGAGAGCTATATCTAAACACTCTACAGACAACAGTTAGGTGTGCCTCTACTTATAGACCTAATGTGGTCTGGTCCTTCTGTACTCTTAGTGCACGGAAAAGTGGTCATTCTGTTGTTGCATTACTATATTAGAAAAGAAAAGGCTAAATAGGGGAAGAACAATGAGAATACTTGTTCCATTAATCTGGTAACGCATTAAAGAAAACAACAACCAAGAACTGCAATCTACAATGATACATCATTCACTTCTGCAATCTACAATGATACCTAAATTCACACATAACCATCACTATTTGCAGTCCACCAAGAACAAAATACACAACAACATCAAATTCAGTGTACGTCACAATCCACATTAGTATCGAATTCATAAAATTCTTGTCACAACTCACATAAAGTAATACAACAAATAAACAAGGAAAATCATTACCTGATAGTAACTATCTACTTTTGTCAGTGATTCGAAGTTGTGTTATTGTCAAATACTTTTGGCAAACTTATCAATTGCCGCTATTTAGGCTTATCTTGGCACAAATCCAGTATCTAAGCTACAGGAGAAAAGAAAAATGTGAGTTGAAAGGGAAAATTACACCAAATTCTCAAGAAGAGTGGAACTAGAACAACCAATCAAAAAAATCTGAAACATAAGCAAAAAAAAGCTCATACATTCAATATTTGCTTGATAAATAATCAGATAAACCCCAAAATAATTGAAGAAATCTCAAATAAGCAGATAGAATAGAATCCAAATTCTACCTCCATGCATCTATACAAACATAAAAAAAATAAACTTACCTATTGAATACCATCAGTAATTTTGTACAATACTTCCCACTCAGAGATTCAATCTTCGGTAAAATCAAGCCATTGTGAAGATTGAGATGAGGAAATCCAAAGACGTGAGAGAAGTGTGAAAAAATTACCTAAAATGGCGACGAAATGGGTGGAGGAGAGACGCAAGAGTAGGGGAGAAGTAAGAAGTGAGAAGTGAGAGGTGAGAAAATGGTAAAAGGCTTTAGAGTATTTTGAGATTATTTGTATTTTGGAATTAAAAATATAAACTTCTTATATTTTTATCTTCTAGATCGCAGAAGTTCTAAATCCCGCCATTATTTAATGCAATTTGCAAGGGTTACAGTAAAAGGAAGAGGTAAGTTCACAACTCTGAAAGCCGAAGACGAGGCGACCACGCTAGTAATCCCCCATAATTTAGGCCTTTTTGTAGTGATTCATAGTAGGAAGCAAAGAAGAAACCAAGATGATGAGATTATGGCTTTAAAATCAAGTAAGAACAAGACCACTAACTCATGAATGACTAACTCTGCCCTAAATCACAGCAAAACTGAACGTCCACATTATAATGAAAACTACGTATGCAATCACATATGCAAATTTCATAAAAAACTGTCCATAAGGAATTCAGATTTCAAACCAAACAAGTCATATTGATTCCCTTTTTTCACAAATCAATCGAAGAATTTAAGCAAGTTACATGTTTTATCAAAAAGTTCTTGTAGTTCTCATGATCATTAGTTTATTATCCCCACCCACGAGGGAGGCAGCCTCCCTCCCGCGAAGGAGGCAGGCACCCCTCCTTACCCCCGCCCGCCTCCCTCCCGCGAGGGAGGCAGGCCCTCATACCCCTGCCCGTCTCCCTTCTACGAGGGAGGCAGGCCCCCTACCCCCATCCGCCTCCCTCCCGCGAGGGAGGTAGGCCCCCTACCCCTGAGAGGGAGGCAAGCCCCCTAACCCCGCCCGCCTCCCTCCCACGAGGTAGGCCGCCCCCACTCCCCCTACCCCCGCCCTCCTCTCTCCCGCGAGGGAGGCAGGCCCCCCCTCCCTCCTCACCCGCCTCACTCCCACGAGGAAGGCAAGCCCCCCTCCCCGCCCGCCTCCCTCCCACAAGGAAGAAAGGCCCCCCTCCCCCGCGCGCCTGCCTTCCACGAGATAATCCGGCGACTAGAGAAACTAACTAACTTGAAAAATACTTAAAGGTAAACAAAGGCGTTTTAAAAATCACTTGACAAGAAATCCACTTAAAACATCTGAAATAATTTTAGAAAAAAAGAAAGTAAACTTTGTCAAAATAGCTAAGTGAAGAAAGGTAATCAAATAAAATCATTTAAATGAAATAAATTTTCATAACAAAAAAGGTTCATCTTTAAGGGATTTAATTAAATTAAACCAAAGAGTTAAAGTAAGAGGTAAACAAGAAATAATCAAATGCATGGAAGAACAAAGAAAATAAAGGGAATTAAGCTTTTGGGCCTTGCCCAAACTCATTCCGTAGCCCCAACTCCAGTTTTTTGTCCGCCTGGACTGGGGTTTGGGCCCGTATCTGCAGCTTAATTTTTGCTGTGTATATTCACTATATACACTTGACGTATATCAGTGTATATGGTCCTACATCAGCACCTTCCACTATATTTTGCTTCCGAAACCAGTATATTAGATTCCCTTCCATACATATCAGCTTCCCTTTCACCCGAATAAGATTAAGACCGACTCTAAAAAGACTCATGTTTGGGCCTCTATGGCCCAATTGAAAATGCAAATGGAGAAAACCGAGTTCAAGCGGATTCTCTCGGAATTTCACATAAAGCAAAAAGAGAATTAATTAGTACATGATAATAATAAGCATACTGATTCAATTTAGGAAAAACTGCCTATATAGATAATAATAAGCATACTGATTCAATTTAGGAAAAACTACCTATATAGACATACTATACTATCATATATACATATTTTATCTCTACTTTAAAAATATTACATAGAGTACCCCTTTTTAATAAATATACCATATATTTTAAAAAATTAAATCAGATACACAATGCCTAAAAAATAGTACTTAATAAATAATTATCTTAAAATTAGTGGGACATTAATAATTCAAATTAACTTTATCTCTCTTCAATTCAGCCGCTTCCCTCCCCAATCTCAAAAATTTTGTATCCTATTCACACTATCCCACCCTCACCCCTTCTTCCCCACTCCCACACGTATCCCTCATTACCCCTTCTTCCTTAGCAGTTCAATACACCTTTTGCATGTACAAGATTCATATCCATCTCTACATAATCAACATTAGTTGAAGTGGCAATGTAAGGTTTCAACCGTATCTGAATCAATGTTTTAAATTTTTTTGATAAATTTTAGAATTTTTACATTGTTTGAGTTTGTTATTTTTCCATTCCATTTTAATGGCTCATAATTCAAAAAATGGTATGAATCTTGTTAAAGGGATTGTTAATGAACAATAAATTTCCGATAAAGAATTTTTTATTTGTTTCTTTTCATAACCATTCTGTAATGGTTGTAGGATCCGACTATTAAGTTCAACAAGACGCAATGGAAGCTAACCAGATACAGGTATGGGTACATTTTGTCTACTTCAATTTTTAATATATTGTTAAGCTTATCAAAGATTCATGGGTTGGGACATGTAAATTTTTTGGTTTTTCAGTGTATATTGTGATTTGTTAAACATTTTCTGATTTGGGGATTTACATATCATGATGAATATTTGTCAGATACAGTGGGGATTAGTTAAAAATTTTACAAATTAGATTTTATATTTTTAAATTTGTTGTTTCTCAAACACTTTAATGGTTGAACATTCCAAAATCAGATGATTCTCATTAAATGTACTACACATTAATAATATTATACTAAATCAAATAACTTTTTTTTGTTCATTTCACTCATGAATTTCTCATTGCAGGGACTGACTCTTCATACGCCAACATTCAAGTCGAGAATAGATCTAAGTATAGGAACGACCCAATCAAGATGAAAGAATTACGCCAAGCTTTAATTAACAGAAAAAATACACCATTAGATGCACATCAAGTGATAAGATAAATACTCTACCGGCGTGATTTGTTCCTAAATTCATGTGTTTCAATTGCATTTCATATTTAGACACACATAATTATATGTGTGTTTACTATGTATCTGAGATACATGATTTTAAATATAATGTATGAAATTGATACTTGATACATCGAATTAATAATAGATACATATAAAAGATACATGAAATTAAAATTAGATCATATAAATCAGAGAAGGGCCTAAAATACCCTCGAACTATTAGAAATGATGCAAAATTACCCTTCTTCCACCTATTAGCTCTCAAATATCCCTCACATCTATCTTTAGGCTCCATATTACCCTTATTCTTAACATTCCTCAATTTAAATCTAATTAATAAATTCATTAATGATGTGGCAATCATCTATTGGTCACTTTATAATTAACCTAAATAAATTTAAAAATTTACTCATTCCCAAATCAAATCATCCGCCCCAATCAATTTGACCCATCAGCCCCATATTAACTGCTAACTTAAGCTTTTCCCATCTCTTTCTCCAAGTGCGGTTTGCTGTTCTCTGGTCGAAAATTCAAATATTGGTTCCATTTTTTATTTCTCTTGCTTTTATCATTCCATCTCTTTATATTTTCTATTATCCAAAGCCCTAGTTTCGTCTTCTTTTTTTTTTTTTTCTTGTTTAGTAGTTTCATATTTTGAATATTGTGATTCTTTGTGCTTTTGCTCACTCAGAAAAAACAATTGGTTGATTTTTTTTCCTTTCTTATTGCTTTTAATTATAGCTTGGAATTTTGAGATTGTGTACTTATCTAGCTTTGAATTTGAAACAAAAACGTATAAATAAAGTCCACAAAGATGAGATTCTTATCATGAAATTTTGTGAATTTTCGGTTGTTGGAATCAAAGTTCTTGAGTTTACAACATCTGTTGAATTATTCAAACAACTAATTTCTATTTTATTCCCGAGACGACATAGGTAGATTCAATTTCTTATGAGGAAATTATGTTTCTTCCATCAATTTTTCGCCTATTTACGGATACTAATATAGCCAATAGGTCAATTTTTTTACTCAAGATGCATGGTACATTATTAGAGAAATGTGATGTTGATGATCCCAAATGGATCTCTGATTCTTCATTTGAGCTGGTCTTCGTTCCAGCTATAGAAACAAAAGTTAATTTGGGGCAAGTTGATTTGACTTGAATTGGTGGAATATTTTTAAATTAGTTTAAGTGATTTATAGGGTGACCAATAGATGATTGCCACGTCATTTAATGAATTTATTTATTGAATTTAAATTGAGGTATGTTAGACATAAAGGTAATATAGAGCCCAAAGGTAGATGTAAAGGGTATTTGAGGGCTAATAGGTGGAAGGAGGATATTTTTGTACCATTTCTAATAGTTTGAGGGTATTTTAGACCCTTTTCCACATATAAATAGATACATGAAATTCACACTAGACACATATCACATATAACAAATACACAAAATTAATATTAGATACTTCTATGATACATATGAATGTACTTGTATGATACTCATGTATCTAAGTGTTTTGTTTGTTGGATACATCATATATTGATAATAGATAAATCAAATTAATGAATTTTATTATTTTAAGAGTAATAAAATGAAATTACTCAAATTGCATGACCAAGATATACATGTTTTTTGTCTTTTATTAATAATATTAACGAATTTATTATTTAAAATAATAATAAAATGAAATTAATCAAACATAGATACACTCCTTGATTTCCGCCTTATATTAAGGAAATCAGTTACAACCAATTAATTTAAACAAATAAAATACGTATCTTGATTTTAAAATTCGGCACATACATGTATCTCATGAATTCAAACTCATGTATCCTAAGTATGAAATATGGTAGAGAAAGTAATATTTAAAACTATCGGGAATCTGAGTAATTAGGACCTAAACTAGTGGGATTTATGTAGTTTGCCCTTCAATTTAATCACGATGGGAACAATCCATTAGGGAACCAAGCTCACAATACAACCAGTAATCTTTTTTTTAAAAAAAAAAAATGCTTTAAAATGAGGAAAATAAATATATGCTAAGTTAATAAAAAATAGGCATATTAATACTTGAGGGAATCATGGTTACAAATGAAGAAGTAAACAGGCCTATGTTAAACAGAATGTAAGAAAAACTTTATCATAACATAAAATGGTATCAATTTCAATGACCATTTTGATGTACAACAAACAAAGAAAGTTAGTATTTCAACAAGTTGTTAAAATAAAATAATTGATGTACATCAAGCAACTCTTGAATACTATAATCCAATCACAGAAGAACAAAAAATGAAATTAAAGGGAGGCATATGATATACTTCCGACAGACTATTGACTGAAGCTCAAGCTTGAGAAGACAAATAAAGAAGACTAAAGAACTCTTTCATAATTTAAAAAAAAAAAAAAAAGCAGTAGCTAGATTTTAGGCAAGACGAAGAAAATTTCTACCATCGAACTAATGAATCCTAACACATGATGACTACTGTACTATTAAGGACACCTAAACAGATAAACCTAGAGATGTACTAATCATGAAATGGAAACCAAGACGAGCATATCGGGGAGTTGAAATTCAAACAGATGCGCGATATTTAACTTAAACAGCCCATGAGAGATAAGACCTAAACTTTACAAACAAAAACACATTATTAATGAAACAAGCTTGGAACTGTACTAGAACAAGAAAGGAGCAGTAGCGTTCGAGGGAGTATTCAACTTGAGCAATAGAACCAACGAGAGCATTTCATAACCAGTTAAAGCACCAACCAGCAGCTAATTTCATAACCAGTAAAAACAATTCAGCATTCATTAGATAGAAAGATATGTTATAATCACTATCCCTAGATTTCACGTCTTCAACATTCGACCGTGATAAAACTGAGAAGATATATTAAAAACAAAATGCTAACCAGAGACATGAAATTTTCTAACTGATTGTCATCTATCTAACTAAAACATTCTTAAGAACACATTATCGAGCAAACTGGGAACGAAACAGAAAGCTAACAGGAATTTACCTCTTTCTGGCAGCAACTGGGAACAATTCTTGGGGATCCAAAAAAACTCGAAAACAATATCCCAAAACCTCTTCTTTAAACAGTGAAGGGAGATGAGATGGATATATATATATTGGGAGAAGTTGAGGCAGAATTGGGGGGAAAATCGGATATGCAAATTTTGGAGATTTGAATCGGAATTTCAAATTTTTGTTGGCCAACGGTACAAATCTCCAACTGAATGAAGAGGAGAGAGCCCTTAAGAAAGAGACGAGAGGAACACGCGCCATTGGAGTCGCGAGGAAGAAGAAGACGACGAAAACTGTGACTGGGGGTTTGGGCCGGGTCTTTAGTTGTAGGAATTGTTGTTTGGTTTTGGGCTCAATTTGGGATAACGTATGGTCAAATTTCAATTAGGAAAATGGTCAATAGGATTGGCAAATTTAAGTTTAAAACTTAGCCACATTGAGTATTTCAAGGAAATACTCAATTTATTTAAATAATAGTCAAAGTCGGTAGTATCAAAAATATTTGAACATTATTTCAAAGAAATAAATCTTAGACCTATTGAATATGTTTTAAAAAATTTATTTGATTTTTATCCATAATTAAAAGAGATACCCGACTAATTAATAATCCACCCAATTAAGTTAAGACCCACGTTTAAATAGCAGAGGAAAAAAGGCATATATAGTAAATGGTCTCTAGACACATAAATTTTATTGGATTAAAACTCATACAAAAAATGAATTAAATCCATACTCATTTGGGCTTTACAAATAAATAAAGTCATTTTATTAAATTTAAATCCAAGGTCCATTTCACCTGGAAGCCCAAACTCATGCCACGTGTCACAGTGACTAGGCATCCAAGACCAACAAGGCGACGCCACGTAACCAATCACAACATGCCAAGTGTCAAAATGACATCCTTTGGCCAATCATATGCAACCTTGTCCACCCCCTACAACTATAAATAGGGGACATACATAACATTCTAGGGGCATCAAGAAAACTCTTCAACAAGCATTCTGCAATTGGAGAAAGCTACAACATCAACTACATAGCTCTTCGAAGGAGTGATCAACAGAGTTCTTCCAGAAGATTGACTTGAAACGACGAAGCGCTTTCCGACGTTCCCGGAGATCAACAACATCTCAAGGAGGATTAACAATTCGAGAATCAATTTTCAGCGCTTAAGGAAATTTGTTGCGAACATGGTCTTTTGTTGATATATTGTCTCTAACATTAACAAAGTTATTTATTTTTCAGAACGTGAGAAATTTCTTTGCAATATCCTCAACTCCTCCCACTTGCTTTCTTTCTCGATGTAGCTGTGAACTTTAAATTTAGTCATTATGCTTTTGGAATAGGAAATATGTCATTTTCTGAACATTTATTTTGGGAAATTTATTTTTGCTAAAGCGAAACTTATTTTGGGACTGAGGGAGTACATCTCTTGTTCGTGATTCTCGAAGTGATTGTTTTATGACATCTTGTAAATGTTCTTTTAGTTATACTCTCTTTTTTCATGGAGATCGAAAATATAACGCATGAGATTAGCAAATAAATCATATGAGATTTTTGTAGAGTTATTTTCTTGCGTTCAAATTGTGACTGGTTGTAGAAGGTCACTTCCTCTTCATTATTTTACTATACTTGAGAGGGAAAAAAATGCTTAGTACTTGTTCAAAAAATCAAAGTCTGTCAAAACATGACATTTCATGTTTGGTTGTTTGGAAAATGATGAAAATGGTAAATTGGTGATCAACAAATTATAATATTCCACTTTTATATGGTTAGTAATATGGATTGCATCATTAAAATAATTTGATGAAATAATGCCCTTTGATAGGTGACAATTTGATTTGAATATTAGATAAGAAAAGCAACATTTGAATAGATCATCTAATTTTTATGATTTTTTGTTATGATCTCATAACCACATATATAATTATGATAGAAAGCTATACTGTCCTAAAAGGAATTTCACACTACATTTGGCATGTCCAATTCTTTGCTCATACTCCCAATCACAATCTACAATATATACATTCAATATGAATTTAGCGAAACACACTTATATTGGGGATGCTATTTTAAAAAGAGTTACATCTCAAGGATGAGATATATATTTGGTCAAAATAGAAATTTGAAGAAACTTCAACAATATCTCGTGCTTCAAAAATTGGATTAGAACCTAAATACCATTTTATACCTATGAAGCAAACATAAAAATCAGAAAAAAGTTGTCATTGATATATATGCTCAAGAAAGTAAAATAATTTAGTGTTTGTGTAGATAATCACAAAGAAGACATTGAGAAGTATACATACCCAAATTCCTCTTGGATTCGTCTATCACAAATATGTATTGAATGTTATTATTGACTTCATGAAAATTTTCTTCCTCCTTATAATATACTTAGTTTTTAGAGCATTCCTCTAATATGTAGTAGAAGTAAAATGTTGAAGTGCACCATGAATTCATAAAAAAGTACTATTATCGGCCATTAAAAGTATTTCTACATGTAATTGAAATTGTAGAGTTGCAAATACGAAAAGAACTGAAGATGAAAAATCGAGAAAGAAGTGTTAAAAACTACTCATATGATACGTGTGATGTACATGTCTGTTTAGTTTCACCAAGAAAAGTCACGTTGTATTTACCTATGTAAAAAGTAAGCCATGTTGTATTTGCCTATGTAAGAAGTCTAAAATGCCCTCAATTTGAAATTATATGATACGAAGCTAACATGTTGATACCAATTGGATCTCACACTTCTAATATAGTAGAAAAATTCCTGTCACTTCTGTTGAAATTTTTCATCAGTGATTTTTGTTGACTACATTACTCTGCTCCTCTGTTTGGCACCATTATTTTTAGGTCTACAATTTTATTCTATTGGCCTGATTTTACAATTATTCCTATTTACCTATCTCATAATACCATTATTGTTACTCTTTTAAGGTCATTTGACCATGCGATACGAAATCATGAATTGAAGTTTTGTTTGGAGTTACGATCTAAATTTTTATGTAGTATGTTTTCTCATAAAAATAAAAATCTCATAAGTTGTAAAACTATTAATATTGTCTCAATTGTTATACAATCTTACCAAACAAGCATAAGTTTATAAAATCACATAATACACTATCGCAAAGATATATTCTTAAAAAACATAATATCTATTGATCAAACTTTAATTCAATGAAAAAATAAAATTGAACGTAAGTTGTGGTGTACTACTCTTTAATATAATCCTCCCACGTAGTATGAACAATCTTCTCATGTTGAACTTGCATTTCTCGTTCATACGATTGAGAAGACAAAACAACATTGTTAGTTTGAGTCACTTGTTGGTCAATTTAGTTGGTAAATATATTTGATAAAAAATAAGGAAATTGGTGAATATAAATGGTAAAGTAGAAATTGATTTAAAGTAATAATAAATTATATGCTATTGAAAATAATCATTATATGAGATATAAATGGTTCAAAAGTAATGATATAAATTATAAATTTTAGGCAAAAGGGTCTGGTGGACCCTTGTACTTGTATTGTATGCGTTTGTATTGTGAACCTTTCTACTTGCCCCTTTGTCATCTGAACCCCTGAACTTATTGAAACACAACATTTTAAACACATTTTTTACTGCTCAATTGTGTGTGCATCACAAACGCCTGACACATAATTTTAAAAATAATTATAAAATGACACGTATGATTATAATTAAAATGACACACGTATATATAGCCACTCCACATTATTTTCCTTTTATTATACTAGATTAATGTAACAACACTTGTCTTTTCAATTTTTATTTCTTTTTGCGATAACGGTCTCCATCCCAACAATTTCACTTCATCCCTTCTTCTCATCTTCCTTACCTTTTCCTTTTTCCTACTTCTTCTACTCTTTCAATTGAAGTAAAACATGATTTTTGAAGAATTTGAAATTTCATCTCATGATGTGATATAATGAGATGAAGCCAACACGAAATCGCATGTCCAAATGCTGATTTCATCTCACGATTTCATATCATATGTCCAAACACCTTCTTAGTTTGTTTTGACATGGAGTTGAGGAAATAAACAAGATTTTTGAAGTTTTTGTTTTGGAATTAGGATGTGGATATTGTACCACTCCATCTGTTCCTATTGACATGTTGTCCTTACTAAAAGTAAATGTTCCTTAATACTTGTCATTTCACAAAACTCAATACATAAATAACACCATTCTTTCTATTTTACCTTTGAAAGTTATTAGCTTTGAAATTATGAATTTGACCAACAAAAAAAAAAAACTAATGATTAATTCACGTTCCTTGGTCCATTTGATTAATCAAAATAAATTAACTTATGTTCATTTATTGAAAATTTGATTTCAAGAGAATAGTACTAAATAAGAATATAATGATAAACTTATCTAATTTTTTAAAAGACGTGAAATTTAAAATGGTACTCCCTCCATTCCTATTTATGTCTCCTTTAGGAACTTAAACCCTCGTAATATTTGAGATAGAAATAAACTTATGTTTTGGCATAAAATCATTATTTTGGTGCGATCTTGATTTAATACTTGATGTTTATGTTTGATGATGTGTATTAGATCAATAGTATTTACATGACCGGGTTGGTTCGGGTTTTTCAAATATCAAATCAAACCATTTGTGTCGGATTTTTAAATCTATAAACCAAACAAACCAATAAAACTTGGATTTTTCAACTTCGGGTTTTTTCAGATTTTTTTTGGGTTTTTCGGATTTTCGGGTTTTAATTCATACAAACATATAATTTACTTGTACTTCAAATATTTCTTTAGTCCTACCAAAATACAACTATCTAAGGTGTTTCTTAAGAAAATAACACAAAATATTATATGAGTAATGATACTAAAATATCCAACAAAAAAATAATAATAATGAAATCGCGTAAAACAAATATTGCAAATTAACAAGTCATAATGGCAATGATTATAATTTAAAAGTATTAAATCATGCTAAAATAAGTTTAATAAGTATTAGTTACATGACTAAATATTAAAGGAAATTAAAATTAGATTATATATTTGAATAAACCAATGTAAAACCATAGAACAAATATTCAATATTATTGTCATTTTTAGTGTTGAATTGATTTTCTTTTTGCATTAGTATTGTTTTGATTTTGATTTAAGCTTTATTATAATTACCAACATCTGTGGACTATAATCTTTATTGAACCATTTAGAATTCTAAGTTTTAAACTTGAAATAATAATATATTAAAAGATAAAAACTATGAAAAAGTATAAGAAATATTTTAAAATTATATCAAAGTAAATATTTTTATGTATAAATAAAATTTTAAAATTATATATATAATATCGAGCTGGTTTGGTCTTGAGTTGGTTTTTTTTAGTTAAAACCAAACCAAACCAAACCAAATATAATTGGGTTTTTTTTTTCAATATCAAACCAAGTCAAACCAACCACTAGACGGGTTTTTTTTCTCGGTTTGACTCAATTTGCAGTTTGGTTCAATTTTCAGTTCGATTTTGTACACCCTAAACTATCAAGATAAACTTTAGCATCAAAGTATCATGATATGTAAGTCTTTTGTATGATGAGTCTAAAGCTACAAATTCAATTTTAGAAAGATTGGTCATTATTTATGAAAAATGAAAGTTTGTACTTCAAAGTATTTGCTCGAGATGACATAATCTCATGTTGCTAACATTTATTCTAATATAATTTTGAGATATTTAATTGCAAGTATTAGTTAAAATCAAAATTATCTCAAAATCTTAATTTATATATCCCATATAAAAGATGAAATATCAGAATTATATTGGGATAACCTTATTTTGAAGCAAACAATCTTAAGGGGTTGTTCGGTTGGGAATACATTATTCCGAAATAAGTTATTTCATCACGTATAAGGGATAACTTGTTCCATCACTAAGGTATAAATGACGGGACAACTAATCATAAAATTACTTAATATCTCCAATCAAACACATAATAAAATAATTCTATATTTTACTAATGAGATTATTATACTTTATACTTCACATCAAACGACTCCAAAGAAATCTAGTTATACTACTAACTAAACAATAAACTTGATCAACCCGCTTACATATTTAAATAATCCAATTGTTAAGCTAGTGAAGTGTGTGGGACCATGCTTGAACCATCCCAAAAACTCAAACAGTAGTAATTATTATCTCCATCCACTTTTAATTGTCACAGTTTCCTTTTTATAGAGTAAAACAATAATAACTTTGACTAACATTTTATGATGTATTTTTTCATCATATTGATATGCAAAAAATTGGAATTTATAGTACTTTCCGTATAGTTTTTGAATATCCAATTTTTTTGTTTAAAATATCGAATTAATGTAATCTAATTTAACTTTGAAAATTAGTCAAATTGACTTTCGAAAGATGTAATATGACAATTAAAAATGGACATAGGGAGTAAATTTTAATCAACATAAGGTATCTTTTGGTCAAATCATGATCAACGCATGTCAACCTTGGTCAACTCTATGTAAGTCATCATATTACTAATTTTAATGAAAAAAAGGGATAATTGCCTTTTTGAGAGTTTTTTATGAAATATTTACGGCTTTTAAACATATTTTTTTTATTTATTATCTTGATATATCATATTTAAAAATTATTTATCATCTATAATTATTGTCAAATGTACTAAAAGTAATTATATATGCAATATATATGTATTACACATATATTAAAATATGTTATATTTGTTTTGATATAAAGCCTATACAAGGTATTAAAAATGAAATTATGCATGTAATATAGATATAGTTTACAATGTATAAACGTAAGTTTTGCATGTAATATAAATGTATTATAAGTGTCTTTAAACTTATGTTTGTTTTGATTAAAAAATATAGCACTATATATTAAAAGTGAATTATACATGCATTGAAATTATATAGCAATAAATAGTACAATTTTTTTAAAGAAAGTATATTTAGGTAAGTTTCCCCACATTAAAAGTATTAGATTTTTTAAAGGAACAAACTACACAAATTGAACCTAGTAGACAAGTATTTACTTATTGAACTCAACCTAGTATATTTATTCCGATTGGATTCATATTTACCTGATTGCCCCCTTGTTCAATTTAGTAAACCGATGTTGATATCATCGTAGTATACATATACTCTGATGGTATCTATATACTCAGATAGTACGAAACAGTAATTGAACAATCTTTTCACTGAAACACGGGCTCTTCCTTCTTGATGCCATCAAAGTTGTTATATACTCTAATAGAATTAAGAAGTAACAAAGTAGTGTGTTCATTGAAGCACTATTTCTTCCTCTTTGATACCATCATAGTATATTTATCAAATTATATATAAACTTTGATGATATCAACTAATTAATAGTTAAAAACAAGGGGTATGAAAGTAAAGGAATAACCACTCGTAAATAATTTCTCTTTTTGGTAGATTTTTTTTTTTTTTAACTTGTTAACAAAAGCTGCTCTTTTTCAACTTGCAGGATTAAAATTTAAAAAGTGGCCATGTCTATATTTACTCTTAAATTGGCCAATTAGTGAACTTTCACCCTTTGGGGTTTGCTGTGAAAACTTCATTGGGCTTTTCATTCGGGTCGGGTCATGAATTCCTCGGGTCGAACGATTCTTCGAGACTCCACTTTCCTTCTTCGCTGTTTTCACACATATAACACAAAAGCATGGAGGCGTGGGTTTTTTTTCTACTCTCTCTATAGAGCATTTGTATTTGCAGAGTTACTTCAACCCTAACGCGAACACTTTCTCTCTCTACATATCTGAAAACCCTAGTTTTTTTTGAGTTTTTTGGTGATTTTTATTTGAGTAGTAATATGGAGGAGGAGCCGCAACAACAATCATTGGCGGCGGAAGGGGAGGAGGAGCGGCAGACGGAGACGGCTCCAACGGAGGAGCATGAGGAAGAAGGAGAAGAAGCGGGAGGTGGAGAGGAAGATGAAGAAGAGGCGGAAAGTGAAGGGTTGATCATTAAGGCACAAGCGTTAATGGAGAAGATAACTGCCTTGCCTGATAACCCTAACCCAAATACTATCCATGCTCTTTCTTCTATTTTTGAAACCCAAGAAGCTAGGTACAGTTTCTTTTTGTTGATAAAGTAATAATTTAGTGATGCTGGGATTCTAACTCAAGAGTCCAGGTATATAATGGTTATATATATATATATATGCCTTGAGCTGGAATTCACTTTCTTTTTCATTTGTTGATTTTTTTGGGGATTTCGAATTGTGTGGTCTAAGTGAAGTGAATTTTGTGTTATATTTGGGTTGAAGTATGATTTTGTGGTATATTTCCACACAAGAAAGGTGTGGCCTAGTGGTCAATGAAGTGGTTGAGAACCTGACGTCTCAGGTTTAAATCGCAGCTGAGACAAAAAACACTAGGTGATTCTTCTCATTTGTTCTAGCCTTGATAAACAAAGTTACGTGATACCTATTGCTGGTGGGAGGTGGCACGTATCCGGGGAATTAGCAGAGGTGCGCAAAAACTGGTCCGGACACCACAGTCATCAGAAAAAAGAAAAAAAAAGAAAGTATTCTACTCTGCAATGTTTGTCTATGCATGTCTATTGATGATTTAATTTTTAGCAAGCAGATAAGTATGCTGTTACTATGTGCATTTTGGAGTATTTCAGTCCTTTGATATATAATAGTAGGGTAGTTGAATTCTGTTAATATGTATGCTGGTCTCTCTCTCTCTCTTTTTTTTTTTGTTCTGATGAATTTTTCCTAGTTAAAAATGTAGTAACATGTGGCTTATTGGTAGTGTTTGGGTGTGTGGGGGTGGATGTCGTGAATTATGGGTGTGCCTTTGCTAGTTTATCTTCTTTGTTGTTATAATTAACTGTGGATACTGGTTCCATGTAATTTTATTTAGTTTTAATGTTTCTGGTCCTAGTTGTGAAAAGATAAGGGTGTATTGGGTTCTTGGTGCATCATGTCTTCTATATTGGCGTGAAATAGTACACTTACATCTTTGTAACACCATTGTGCTATTTGGACAAGGTCAATTATAAAATTCTGCCTCTCTCAGTACTGCCCCTCTATCCTCAACAGAGCCCTCCTTTCTCGCATTTTGTATATCCTGATGATGAATATTTTACTACAATTGTCCCTCCCATATTAGACTGCAGCTTTTGGATTCTGTTTCCATCACTACCAGTTAATTGGTTGGGATTACCAGCCTGACCAAACTCCAAAGAATAAGATAGAAAGAAGAGTTCTTGCCTACAACTACATGCCTATCAATAGCTATACTTGGAGTTGAGATAATTGCATAGGCATAGGGGAGCTGGACGCATATATCAAAAGCCCAATGCCAAATTTGGGAAACCACTATCTGTGCATGTATTTTCAACCTAGATGGACAAATCTTTTGCTTCTTGGGTGGTGTCAGAAAAATGGTGCTTGCGTTGCGGGAGACTAAGTTGCTCGGACTCTTCACTTTCGGTGCCGCACTCGTGTCGACACGACATGGGTGTGGGATCCGTGTCTGATTTGGTCAACCTATTTTGGGTACTTTGACCAAAATCAATGGGGAAAATCTGGACAATTTTAATGATTTCTGTAATCAATACAGAAGCTAAGGTGAAATTGAAGGAAATGGAATACCTTTATATAGAAATTTATATGTCACTCCTTTTCCTTTGATCTCCTTTCGGGATTCTCCTCAAGTTCTCCACATAATATTTCATAATCTAGATTTTATAACTCTATTTTTAGATATTTTAATTATTTTTAAGCGAATCCCCGCACCCGTATCCATACATGGATCCATATCCCCGAATCTTAAAAATTAGATCATGAAGGATCCTACCTTTAGATGCGCACCGGTATCGGACACCTGCACCCGAGTCCGAGCAACTTAGGTAGGAGATGCCTGCCCTGGACGCAGGGGTGCGAGAACCAATCCAAATGAACTCAGACATCATTTTGTTTGTTAACGAAACATTTTTAATTCAGTCAATTTGTATATCCATATTAAAATGGAGCTTGAAGAGATGAATGTACTTTTACTAGAAGTGTACCTCCATACCAGGGTGCAACTTTTGGATCTTTACCAAGTTATGAACTCAGACATCATTTGTTCACCAGTTACAAAATTATGTTGTCAACATAGTAACCGTTTCAGGACTGGTTAGATTCTTACTTCCCCTATGAATTATCTTCTTTGCCTCGAGTCCAAGTAGAGATTTGGAGTTATACCTTTATTATTTTTTAATCAACAAGTTGAACTGCACCTAATTGTATTAACTGTGAATTATCTTCTTTGCCTCGAGTCCAAGTAGAGATTTGGAGTTATACCTTTATTATTTTTTAATCAACAAGTTGAACTGCACCTAATTGTATTAACTGTAGTATGGGTTGTGTACACTCTCTACATTTCGTTCTATTGACATCTCTGGAAGTTCTTACAGGGCATCTAACATGGGGAATTGAAACCTAGGCGGTACATTGAAAGATCACCGTAACATTTTGTCAACATTTCTATATCTTATGGTATTGTGTAGGGGTGTCAAATGGGTGGGCTGGGTTGAAATTGGAGATATTAAAATGGGTTGAAATAAAAATCGGTTTGGGTTAGGCCTACCCAAGTTTACTTTGGGCTCAAATGGGCCAAAAAATCGGGTTGGGTCATGACCCGCCCAATTTGACCCACTTAATCTCAATAATTTTTACATATTGTTATTTTACTTTTGTAACCACAATTTGAATTTCAACTCAAGAAAATAAAAAAAAGTTACAAATGAAAGATAAATCCTAGAAGATATAAAATAGATAGTAATTCATACATTCAATATAGGAACATGTATTAGATCAATGCCAATAAAGAGTTTTAAAACGGGTTGAAATTGGAGATTAAATTGGGCTCAATTGAAGATACTTTTAAAATGGGTTGAGATTGAATCCAATTCAAATTATCTTGAGCCCAACCTAGGGGTGGGCATAAATACCGAAAAACCAAACCGAACCGAATTATTTCGGTTCTTCGGTGTCGGTTCTTTGGTGTTTCGATTTGGTGTCGGTTCTTTATTTTCGGATCTTCGGTTCGGAGTTCGGTGCAAGGGTCCCGAAATTACGGTGCACCGAAGAACCGAAGTTTTATTAAATAAATTTAAAAATATTTAAATTATATTACTTAATTAGTTAATAATACGGCCCATTTCAATTTTTAAGTGACAAAGTCACAAAACACAGTAAAGTGAACCCTAAAGCCCCAAAGTCTAAAGTCTAAACTAAACACAAGTTCAAAACATAGTAAAGCGAACCCTAAAAGCCCCTCATGTTTTGAATGTGTTGAAATTTGAATCGTGTATCCAAAGAGATAGTGTTGTTTGATAGTATTGTGTTTTTTTTTTAAAAAATGTGTGGACACTGGACAAGTCTTTGTAGACCTGGGCAGCCTCATGTTTTCAATGTTTGTTGATTGCCTGATGGCTAATTCTGTCGCATATTGTTGGCTGGCTGCTGGAGCAGCAACATGGCGTATATGCTAATAATGCTAGAAATAGTTTATCATATTGAAAAATTCTCAACACTTTATCATATTCCCTCTTTATTTTTATTTACACCGAAAAATCGATTTAAAAACATCGAACTAAATCGAACCGAAGTAGAAAAAACCGAACCGAACCAATCTAGTTTGGTATGAACTATGGTGCACACTTTTCTAAAACCGAATACCGAAGAACCGAACCGAAATTTGATTAAATCGAACCGAAGAACCGAACGCCCACCCCTAGCCCAACCCATAAAATTCAGGGCTGGTTGGAGGGGTTACCTATATTTGAACTCATTTTTACACCCCTAATACCAGTGGCGGAGCCACCTTAGAGTTAGGGGGTTCATCCGAATCCCCTTCGGTTAAAAATTATATTTTTTATATATGGTTAAAATAATTTTTTAGGTATATATAGTATATGTTGAACCCCCTTTGACTACTTTGTGTGTCTATTTTTTCAGATTTTGAACCCCCTTATTAAAAAGTCTGGCTCCACCATTGCCTAATACTGTGAGTAGATTGGTTGATATTTTTAATTTTTTCATATTGTATATTAGATGAGGCAAAAAGTTTGAGGATGTCAGAAATTAAGTTTCTAAATTATATTGACCATTGCTAAGAACTGGGTTTTTAAATTAGATTGAGAAAGAAAATTTGGAAGTGGATCTAAGTAAACCATCAAATTTGCATATCTATCTTATGTGGTTCCGTCCACTTTTCTTAGTTTCCGTGCCAAAACAAAATTCTTGATCAAAATTTTTAGTCACAAACGTATACTCTCTCGATCTCATTTTATGTGATGTTGTTTGATTGGGCACACAATTTAAGAAAGTAAAAAAAAACCTTTTTGGAACTTGTGGTTTAAAACAAGCTATAAATATTTGCGTAGCTATAAATCATCTCATTAAGGGTAAAATGAGAAGTTAAAAGTTAATTTATTTTTAAATATAGAAAGGTATCATTCTATTCGTGATAAACTAAAAATGAAAGTGTATTACATGGATTGGAATAAAGGGAGTAGTTTGGAGAAATTTTGCACCCAAGGGTGTGCCCTAGTTGTCAATGAAGTAGGTTGGAAACCATGAGGTACCAGGTTCAACTCTGCAGGGGCAAATATCACGAGGTTGTTTCTTCCATCTGTCAAAGCCTTAGTGGACATAGTTACTCAGTACTTGTGTTGGTGGGAGGTAGCCGGTATCCCGTGAAATTGGTTGAGGTGCGCGCAAGTTGATATCGCGGTTATTGAAATAAATTATATCCGAGACATTTCAATAATGGAACTTGGATACTTGGTGGAAAATATTATAATTATACAAGAGAAGGGCCTATGTTACTAGTATACCTGTGGATATATAGAAGTAATGTTACCTTTATAAAAAGAAACGAAAAGAAAGGCCTATGTTACTACGCCGCTTTTGGAAAATAAACCATCGTTTCTTGTCATTGAGTGAATTTTCCAATTGCTCAAAGTACAATCCTATTGGTTTTATGATAGTGAAAAGGGTCCTATGAAGTCAAACCAGTTAGCATTAGCCCTTTGCTAAATTATGTAAAACCAATTTTTAAATTTGAATTCAATAACATACCCAAGTGGGGGTCTGGGGAGGGTAGAGTGTACTCAGATCTTACCTCTACCTTGTGTGAGGTAGAGATATTGTTTCTGATAGATCTTCGACTCAAGAAAAGCATTTTCAAAGCAGGTTTGAAATACACAAGAGTGAAAGATGCTCTAATGAAAATATTGTAGATTTGAAGTAAAAACAATAATCATAACTACTAGTACTTACCGGATAATATTGGGTTCTATGTGACGATTGGGCTTAACTGGTCGGTCTGAATGATATTTCTTGATCTTGAAGTTTTTGATTCTTTTTTTATTTCTGTGTAAAGGTTTTAGGTTTACTTCATTAAAGGACCTGAGCACTCGTACACATCAGTAATTAAGGGAACAGGGGATGGGGAACTAGTTCAATTGCATTTTTAGTATAGTTGCTCCCAGTGTCCATTTTGTGATGAAGAATGCAATTTTTTGGTGTGTGAGAATCATGCCTTTATGACGGTTTTGTATTAGTGCTGCATATTATTCATGATTCTTAGTTGTTGCGATGTTTAAGATTATGTGGATTATGTTTGTTAGAAACTGACTGCTGTAAATCTCTGTTATGTTGCATGTTGTGTTTGGTGCCAGCAAATTGAAAGGTAGAGTGCTATTTTATCTCAACACAGTTTTAAGATGGGTATCAAGAAGTTATCACATAGTAATTTTATTATTATATGTAGTGGGATACTACTGAAGTGTTACATGACATTTTTTGATAAGTAGGGTGAAGTTTTGTATATGTATAAACATGAGGAGTATGCTGGTATGAAACATCTGTGTACATCAAGTTAGTTCTCACAGGTTTTGAAGAGTTCGAGCAACATAGCTCTACATTATAACAGCATGCTAAATGACATTAGGAATCATTCTCTACAATTGCCTCTTTTTTGTTCTTCTTTGTTATCAGATTCAAATTCCAAGTCAGTACCTTCCAACGACTGTTCCCTTGGGAAATTTTGAAAAAAACATGATAATTGAGTTTAGTCTACAGCAACAACGTGGGGTGTGGTCTTGTTTCTTGTTTGCATTTTTCATATACATCAATTTCTCGTCAGATAGGTGAAACAAATCAGTGCTTTGTCTCACTGGATTAAACAAGACAAATGACATATCTGTTCACTCTTTCAAGTGCAGCTACATGGAAGAGAGTGGTCATTCTGCTCCTAATAATGGACGATCTTCCCATAATGTTGGACGGCTAGGGAACCTTATCCGGGTAGCTTTAGAATCTCTTACTTTACTTATTTGATTTTTTTTTCTGTACATATACTGAGTGTCGCAGTATTAACTATTCACTTCCCATCATCTCTCCCTGCAGGACAATGATGAATTCTTTGAACTGATATCTTCAAAGTTCCTATCTGAGAGGAGATATTCAGTTTCTGTGAAGGCTGCTGCTGCAAGGCTGCTTTTTAGCTGTTCACTAACATGGATGGTAGAGTTCTTCTATTCTTGATTATTTTATTTAAAAAACTTCTTGGTGATGGTTGTTTGTGTAGATTAATTCATCGCAAATGTAATCCAGTATCCACATATTTTTGAAGACCCTATGCTGGAAAATTTAAAAAGCTGGACAACGGATGACGGAACCAGATTATCTGGTGATGATCATTATTGGAAGCATGAGTCTGGTGATCAGAGGTCCTCTGATTCTGAGATGCTGAAGACCTACTCTACTGGACTTCTTGCTGTATGTTTGGCAAGGTATGCTCTTAGGCCCATACCTTTTGTTTGTTATTTAACACATCTCCTGTTGCAAATTTATTAATTTTTTGCTCTATTGATGTTAGTGGTGGTCAAGTAGTCGAAGATGTATTAACATCTGGGCTCCCAGCAAAACTTATGCACTATCTTCGGATTAGAATTTTGGGGGAGACCACCACAAGCCAAAGAGATGCAACATCTTTGTTGGATGGCAAAGCATCATCTACAGGTACTGGTGTGAGAGCTAGAGAGGAATGTAGAAGTAGATTCCGGCAAGTTGCCGAAAGTTCTCATTTGGATATCCCCAGAGTAGCGGAAGATGGACTTCATGGTGATCAAGTTCTGGATAAGGATCGCGATAGAAGTGCCAGTAGGCATATGCGTGGGGATGAACTTTGGACAGATGAAGAGCCACCGGATTCTATGGCTGTGGATGATGATAATTATGAGGCAGATGGAGATGGTGAAGAAAGATGGCATATTAGAGATTTATGTGACGGAAAGGCAAAGCCTGGTAACAGATCCGTAAGGGAAGACGAACATGATGAGAGTGCTAGAGATGATTTGTCAAGACGCAGGGTGAATCGTGGGTGGACAAGACACAGAGGACGGGGAAGGGTGACTGAGGGTGTTCCGGATAATGAAGCAGCTTTGACCTCTCCAGGGTCTGCTAGTAGATTGAGTGGGCAATCTCGCAGCAGAAATTTAACCCGGAATCAAGAATTGAGAAGAGCACCTGATAACAAGAAGAATTTGAGTAGGACAAATGTTGATGGTTTTGTGATGGAGAGGGATGAAAGTGATGAATGTTTCCGGGAATGTAAAGTCGGCTCCAAGGATATCACAGATCTAGTGAAGAAAGCTGTTGGAGCTGCTGAAACAGAAGCAAAAACAGCTAATGCTCCAGCTGAAGCTGTTAAAGCAGCTGGTGATGCTGCTGCAGAAGTAGTCAAGAGTGCTGCTTTTGAGGTTGGTCTTCACTTCTTATCCAGTTTATATTGATGTTTATCTTAAGACCATCTCATTTCTATGTTATCTCTGTATCTCAGGAATTTAAGAAGTCAAATGATGAGGAGGCTGCAGTTTTGGCTGCTTCAAAAGCTGCATCTACAGTCATTGATGCTGCTATTGCTGTTGAAGTTTCAAGGTTGGTGTGTCATTTTTTATATGAGCAATCCTTGATTGATGACTGGGAAGACATTTTATTTTGCATTCATCTGCTACTTTCTGTTGATTTACAGTTAATTTATATTAATGTGGTGCTGATATATTGTAGGAGTGCTATTCCTGAAGGTGAATCACAAGATATAAAAGCAACAGCGCAAGAAGCAAATGAGGATGTTGATGAATTCTTCATTCTGGATAGTGACTCTCTTGCAAAGTTGCGAGAGAAGTTCTGCATCCAGTGTCTTATTATTTTGGGAGAGTATGTTGAAGTTCTTGGTCCTGTGTTGCACGAAAAAGGAGTAGACGTGTGTATTGGGCTACTGCAACGTAATTCCAAGCATAAAGAGGGGTGCAAACTTTCACTTCTTTTGCCTGATGTTCTGAAGCTGATCTGTGCTTTGGCTGCACATCGGAAATTTGCTGCAGTATTTGTGGATCGTGGCGGCATGCAAAAATTGCTTGCTGCCCCAAGAGCTCCTCAGACTTTTTGTGGCCTTTCTTCGTGCTTATTCGCTATAGGGTCAATTCAGGTAACTGTCTCTCCATTTTTCTACTCCTTTTAGTGTTATAATTTGGTTGTGTACATTAAATCTTGATTCATTGTGGTTCTTGAAATTTTAGTTGCCGACTCAATAACTTCAGAAAATTGATTTCACAGGGAATAATGGAACGTGTTTGTACTCTTCCTTCAAGCATTATCCATCAGGTGGTTGAGTTGGCGCTTCAGCTTCTTGAATGTCCTCAAGATTTAGCCAGAAAAAATTCTGCCTTATTTTTTGCGGCTGCATTTGTTTTCAGAGCTGTCGTAGACTCTTTTGATGCTCAGGATGGTTTACAGAAAATGCTTAATCTCTTGCAAGATGCTGCATTAGTGAGGTCTGGAGCTTCTTCGGGGGCATTAACTGCTTCAGGGTCATTACGGAGTGACAGATCACCACCAGAGGTGCTTACTGCTTCTGAAAAGCAGATAGCATATCACACATGTGTCGCACTTCGACAGTACTTCAGAGCACATCTTCTCTTGCTGGTGGATTCAATTCGCCCTAATAAAAGTGTTCGCAGTGCTGGACGAAATATCCCAAGTGTTAGGGCTGCGTCTAAGCCTCTTGACATTAGTAATGAGGCTATGGATGCAGTTTTCCGTTTAATCCAGAAAGATCGGAGACTTGGTCCTGCAGCTGTTAGATCCAGATGGACTGTAGTTGACAAGTTTTTAAATTTCAATGGTCATATTACAATGTTGGAATTATGTCACGTAGTACATACTTTTATAAATTGTTCATACTTTCTACCTTCATTTGATTTCTGGTTTACTTAATATTTTTTCAAATTTAGGCTCCAACTTTTGTGCGTTATTTGCATTACTTGATTAAGTATGCTCTTGTTGTACTTCATATCGTCACTTTAGTACCTTACAGCCGTAAACTTATCGTAAATGCAACATTAAGCAATGATCGTGTGGGTATAGCTGTTATATTGGATGCAGCTAACAGTGCGGTTATGTAGAACCTGAGGTATGATCTTAATACACTTTTCATTCTCTCCTTGTAGCTATTCAGATGCTTATCCATTTATTTTTGATGTTGGTAGATTGTTGAAGCAGCATTGAATGTGTTAGTTTGTCTCGTGTGTCCTCCACCTTCAATCAGCAATAAACCATCTGTATCTACACAAGCACAGCAAACCAATGCTGTCAATCTGCAAATACTCCTGGTGTGGAGACCAGAGACCGGAATGCAGACCGGAGGCGAGACCAGGGACAGAAATGCAGAGCGGTTTCTTCCAGATCGAGCTGTTAATATCTCCAGTCAGAATGAAAATAGAGAATCTACTTTATCAGACCGTGGAAGCACAGCAGTTCCTGGCACATCTGCGGTCAGTGGCACTTCTCAAGGGCCTGTGTCTACAGTGACATCAGGATTAGTTGGAGACCGAAGAATATCACTAGGTGCAGGAGCTGGTTGTGCTGGCCTTGCTGCTCAGCAGAACAATGTTACCGTCAAGCGAGAGAAGCTGTTCGGGCAAACAATGGTATTAAGGTCCTCCTGCAGCTCCTCCAGCCACGGATAGTTACTCCTCCAGCTGCAATTGACTGTCTTCGTGCTCTTGCTTGCCGAGTACTTCTTGGTTTGGCAAGAGATGATACAATTGCACATATATTAACAAAACTTCAGGTAGGTTGGTCTGACATCATAATTGCTGTTTCCTGCATGGTTGACATTGTTGATTTTAAGGGTTGGTGTGATAACTGGTTTATGTGATTTTTGCTGCAGTCATTGATTCTAACATTTTTTTCACCTTTGATGTTTCTTGAAATAGTTAAAAGGTTGATCCTATGTTGCAATTAGTCGTTAAGAGAAAATGTGAATACCAAAAATGTTTATATGCCACGTGCTTGTAAATTAAAATCAGCCAAAAGACATTGGACGTCACCCCTAACTTATGGTTTATAGCTTGTAAGCACTTTCGGTTTGATCAAACTTTTTACTATGTTATCCCTAATAAATACTCTTCGTAAGCATAACTTCTAATTATATCTCTATTCTATTTGCATTATTAGTTCTTTTTTTAATGTAAAGATACTTTCAAATCTATCTTTTTGTAAATAGATTTAAGGATATTTTAGTCATCTGTTAAGATGTTTTTGTCATTTTAACAGATAAACCACTGAGCTTTTTTCCACACACACTAGCTGCTTACTATTATTTCAGGGCTTCTCTTAAAGCACCTAACTATTTATTTATAAAATCAGCTTCAACACCTAAAAGCTAAAGTGTTCTTCAACAAGGTATATTCATCAATTGCTTTTAATGAAGCTAAATCCAAATGAGCTCTTAGTTTCATGCATGCGCTACCTTTTCAGATTTTTCAGGATATCTGTGTTGCTTTATTGTTATTCGTTGTTTTCCTCGTTTCCAGGGGGATATGCTAATGAGTGACTTGACTTGATCCTAAAGCATTTTTGGTTTTTACCTACTTCTGTATTGCAGCTAGGGCAGATCTGAATTATGTAGTAATGTAGTTAAACCGAGTAGAACAGACATTTAACATTTTTCTAAGTTTTCTTGAACTTTAAAATCAATATATCCAAGACTCTGTGGATGACCATTTATGCGATATCAGTTTGAAAGATTTGTTCTTTTGGTGCTGGATGTTCAGATATACTTTAAATATATTGTTCTTTTTGTGGTCTAGGTTGGGAAAAAGTTGTCAGAACTCATACGAGATTCAGGAAATCAGACTCCTGGCAGTGAACAGAACCGGTGGCAAGCAGAACTTGCACAGGTGGCTATTGAGCTTATTGGGGTAAGAAAACAGTACCTATTTCTTTCTCTGTATAATTTCTTAATAAGTGGAGTGAAAAAAAGGGGGCTTGGGTAGAAGTTGGATGATACTTTTTATTTTGATGAACTCTTTGGGGCAAAGGAAGGCGAGGATTGAGGACTAAGGGGAGGGATGCATTTTCACTGGTTTTCTGCTGTGTTCAAAGCAAAGAAATGGGACAATCATTTTGATGATCTCTTTGGATGAAGGGAAATGGGAGGGGAAAGAGAAGTAACTGTTTTATTCCTGTAATTCAGCATTTCGACTTCTCCACATCTGGATTTCGTTTTGTAAGGTCTCAAGTGTTAATCTTATTAAGAATATTTCCCCCTCCATTCTTAACTCTTTGTTAAGCCATGCTTTCTTCATGACTATACGTGATTATGTGCATTACACTAATAATTTTGAAGAATATATCTATAATCTCTAATGCTGGCTTACTTTACATGCATGCGCACACACACACACACACTCTTGTTAAGTACCATTTTCACGCTGAATAAGGTAGCTGGTTTGATTAGCAAGCAAATGGTGAGGAGAAAAGTGAATAGATTATTGTTGGTTTTAGATAGAAAAGTGTTAATATTTTTGAAATGTAAAGAGGCTGATTAGTTGTTATATAACATGTACCACTTTAAAAAAAAAACAGAGGTTGATTAGTAATGTGAACAAGATGCTCATCATCATTATCATAATGTGCAGTTGTATCAGTTCATTTCAGTTTAATTTTTGGAGAAAGGAAGTTTTCGACCTAAGGATCAGAATTAACTACATATCATGACAAAAACAAAAGAGTAGGTCAAGGCATTTGGGATGACAATAGTTTATTAGGTTGCTTATACATTTATCTTTCTAGTGTACTCCGCAGAGTTGTCTTTCGTTCCTTTTCCTCTTTTGTTAATTTGCAGGAGTATGGGTTCTTTTTCAATTGTTTTGCAGGTTGTAACTAATTCGGGCCGTGCAAGTTCTCTGGCTGCTACAGATGCTGCGACCCCAACATTAAGGCGTATAGAGAGAGCTGCTATAGCTGCTGCTACTCCGATCACATATCATGCAAGGTAAATTGGCGTTTGCTCCAAATGTAAATTTGAGCAACATGGTTTTCTTCTTTTTACCTTATATACTAGTTTCTGACCTCCTTTATGTTCGAGTTCAGGGAACTTTTACTCCTCATCCATGAACACCTACAAGCTTCTGGTCTTACAGACACTGCAACTATGCTTCTTAAGGAGGCTCAGTTGACACCTTTGCCATCTTTAGCTGCTCCATCATCTCTGGCACATCAAACATCAGGGCAGGAGACATCGTCAGTTCATATTCAGTGGCCATCTGGTCGTGCACCTAGAGGATTTTTGTCAGCTAAACCGAAACTTCCGTCATTGGATGAGGATGGCGGATTGAAATCTGAGTCAATTGTCTGTTCTTCAAGAAGGAAGCCGTTGGCCTTCTCGTCTTCGCGTAGTGTGTCCTCAAAATCTCTTCCTGTTGAAGTCTCTCCATCTACATCAGGCTGCAAATTCAGTAATTCGAAAAAGTGTGCCACACCTGTAGCTACATCAGAAACTCCATCACTATCTACAGTGAAATCTGGTGGAGATCCAGACATCATGTTTAAAACTCCCATTGTATTGCCAATGAAACGCAAGTTAACTGATCTGAAGGAAGGTGGATCAGTAACATCAGTTAAGCGACTCAATACTGGTGAACATACAGTCAGATCTCCGGTTTGTGTCACTCCAAATTCGTTCCGTAGAAGTGGTCTACCATCAGATCCTAATGTGCCTTCAACACCAAATTCTACTTTGAGAGAGATCCATAATCGACCTGGCTCAAGTGCTTTTCCAACTGAAGGTGATGATACTCCTATGGTGTCGTCTTCTCAACATGGTCTTCTAAGTGACTCACAACCCTCAAATGCGGAGCGGTTGACCTTGGACTCTGTGGTTGTTCAGTACTTGAAGCACCAGCATCGCCAATGTCCTGCTCCCATCACAACGTTACCTCCTCTTTCGCTCTTGCACCCTCACGTCTGTCCTGAACCAAAACGAAGCCTTGATGCACCATCAAATGTGACATCACGGCTTAGTACTCGTGATTTTAGAAGTTTGAATGGAGGGATAAACGGAAAGCGTAAGGATCGACAATTCGTCTACAGTAGATTTAGACCATGGCGCACTTGCCGGGATGATGCTGGTGTCTTATTGACATGTGTCTCTTTTATGGGAGATTCTTCGCAAATTGCTGCTGGCACCCATTCTGGAGAGCTGAAAATATTTGACTCTAACAGCAGCAGCATCTTAGAAAGCTTCACCAGTCACCAGGCACCTTTAACACTTCTACAGTCCTACCTTTCTGTTGAGACACAGCTTCTCCTGTCTTCAAGTGCTCACGATGTGCGGTTATGGGATGCAACTTCTGTTTCAGCTGGGCCTAAGCATTCATTTGAAGGCTGTAAAGCTGCTCGATTTAGCAATTTCGGTACAACATTTGCTGCATTGTCTGCAGAGCAATCTCGGCGCGAGATTCTTCTGTATGACACTCAAACCTGCCAAGTTGAACTGAAACTTACAGACTCATCCAATATTCCTTCAGGCCGAGGACATATGTATTCCCTTGCACATTTTAGCCCATCAGACAATATGCTTCTCTGGAACGGTGTCTTATGGGATACTCGTGGTTCTGGCCCAATTCATCGTTTTGATCAATTTACCGACTATGGTGGCGGGGGCTTTCATCCTGCTGGCAATGAGGTAAAGACATTCCATTCATTTTCCTTTGGGTGGATAGTATTATAGGCCTGATGCTAAATCCTTTTTAACAATTTTTCATTTATTCTCACCTTTGTGGATCCTTGGTTTTACCTTTGCTGAAACTGTTGTCTTTTTGGATAGGTCATCATAAATTCTGAGGTATGGGATTTGCGGAACTTCAGGCTTCTGCGAAGTGTACCGTCTTTGGACCAGACTGTAATAACATTTAATGCAAGTGGTGATGTGATATATGCCATCTTGAGAAGAAATCTTGAGGATGTCATGTCCGCATTCCAGACACGTCGTGTTAAACATCCTCTTTTTGCTGCTTTCCGTACGGTGGATGCTGTTAACTACTCTGACATTGCAACCATTCCAGTCGACCGTTGTGTACTTGACTTTGCGACTGAGCCAACTGATTCATTTGTTGGGCTGGTCACAATGGATGACCAAGATGAGATGTACTCTTCTGCTAGGGTGTATGAAATTGGTCGGAGGAGGCCAACTGAGGATGATTCAGACCCTGATGATACTGAAAGTGAAGATGAGGATGAAGACGATGATGATGACATTGATGAGGAAGCAATCCTTGGAACGGATCTTGATGGGGACGGTGAAAGCGATGCAGATGATTTGAGCAATGATGATGATAGTGTGAGTGAGCTTGATGACGAAGAAGATGAAGATGGAGACTTCATTGTAGATGGTGTGGACTTTGGTGGTGGAGGTATATTGGAGATTGTGACAGATGGTGAAGATGAAGATGACAGTGAGCTTGTTGAATCCTTTAGTAGTGGGGATGATGATGATGATGATCTGTTGTAGGTAAATGGCCTTGGCTTTCAATTTAGATGTAATCAATGGATATATTATCCTCTCATATAATTTGCTTTGCCAGTCTTTTAACATTTTTTTATGCATTTTAGGAAAGGGTAAAGGTTACCTTTTCCCTCTAGTTTTGAGTTCTTTTCCAGTTCTATTTTATGGCGAGGCTTTCTGTGCATATATGAGTCAGAAATGAAATAGTTTATGCTACAAGAAATCTCTTTATTTACCTATTTTAAAGCTTAACAGCCACTTTTTATTATTTTTTTTGTTTCCACTCGGTGTTCGGAGCCCCGACTAAATCCAGATTGCTCATTTGGGGCTGCTGCTTTGAACTGGATTGTATCTTTACTCAGGGCTCGAATTCGACACCTCTAGTTAAGGCTCGAATTCGACACCTCTAGTTAAGGATGAAGTAGTCCGATCACTGCACTGCAAACTCATGTTGGCTTAGTCTCTGTAGTTTTAAGTTGGGTTTCAGACACTTGTATTTATGAAAAAATATTTATCATTTATTTAATACATGTGTCTCTCAAATATAAATATACAACAGTTTTCCCTTTCTTTTTGTTTAACTATATTGATTAAAATTTAATGTATTTTATTGTATGTTTAGATTTAAACTAAATAAATGAACTCTTACCTAAACTCTTTCAATATATTTAAAATCATTTATTCATCTGAATAATACTAATTTTATAATAAATATCATTTTTGTAATTTGACATTCAAATACATTTTTTGAAATATTGATCAGATAGTTAGATACAAATACACTCAAATGAATTTGTTAAACATAAATTATTTATTTCTTGAATTACTTCTTTGTTGTCAAAAATATGTTTCTCAAAATAAGCAATTTTTAGAAAATCGGTCGAATATGCAATAATCATTTGCCTGAATATAGGTTTCTTCATTTTTTATTTTAACTAGGAAAGAGGTTGCAAGAGCAACTTAACCCATACTTTATTTGGAAAATTTAACTATTATTACTTTTTAAAGTTATTTAATAATAAAATCAATATTGAATGAAAATAATAAATTTGTCATAATTTGTGAAAATAAAGTAATAATCATTAATGACCTAAATACTCCTAATTTCTAAATTAAATTTCAGTAAGCATTCCCTTTGTATATAAAATTTAGCATAGAATTGGCATAGAAGTGAAAATAGATTATCTACAAAACTATTATTACTCACATTTAGAAAGAGACAAACATGTACACAATATTTTTTTAATATCAACTTCAAACCGTAAAGTTTAAAGGGTATATAAATAAATTAAAATAGAGGATTTAACTCTTTAGTACTTTTCATTATAAATGAATATAAAGAGAAGTATGAAAAACAGCTAAACTTGTGAATTATTAGTTTATCTTTAAGCTATTGCCAACATTAAAAACAGCCATTACTTGACTAATTATACTCGGATACACCCCGATACACTCCGATATATGTGACGTATGAGTGATCTCAACTCTTGTAGGGCGTGAAGTTTTAATAAAAATCGAGCTTCTAAACTTGGCGAGATTTTGGGGTGTATGTCACTAATATTGCAAGATCAAGGTGTATTTAGCTTTAATAGTCAACTAAGTGCCCGTTTGGATTGAAACTTATTTTAGGTGTTTTTAAGCCAAAATAGCTTTTAAATAATTTTATAGTGTTTGGGTAAAGTTAAAAGTCTTTATAAGCGCTTATTTTAAAGCCAAAATAACAAAAAAAGCCAAAAACCAATCCAAACAGGCCCTAAATAAGTGTTTTAAAATTTATCGATAGTTTGAAAAAGCCCAATAATTTGTCTGAGTTTAATAGCGTTTTGATATTATGTGGTAAAAAAACATTTTCTCCTTTCCTCTTTTGATATTCCGTGTTCTTTCCCAAAATTCCATATGTAGCAGTTTGCACCATGGGTGATACATGTTTGTTCAGGTAAGCTAATTACTCCTATTTCGTCTTCTTTACAGTTCACTACACAATTGTCATTCTCAAACGCATTAATAAACCTAGTAATTTACACTTTCGAATCCATCGTACCTATATTTTCTGATTTGCTTTATGCTGTATCCTTTTCAAATGCATTTGCTGTTGTATTATGGTATTTTGAGATTATTAAATACATAAAGCTTAACCATACTATAGTATACCCTGCAGGGATAATAATGCTATAATAATGTAATTTGAATTGAAAAAGGTGGATTCGTTTCAATTTAGTTATAGGTTAGACTATGTACAAACCAAAAATTGAATTAATTTAAGAAAACTTATCCAAAATCAACCCAAATACCTTGAACTATTCGTTGACTCTAATGTTTTATTATTTATTTTTATGACCATGTTGTCCGGGCCAACTTTCGCACACCTCGACCAATTCCACTAATTCTACGGGATACTGGCCATCTTCCACCAACAACAGGTTTGAGGTAACTCTTCCACCAATGCTAGAATAGATGGGAAGAATCACCTAGTGTTTTTGTCTCCGCTGAGTTTTGAACACGAGAACTCAGGGTTCTCAACCACTAGACTCTTAATTCTTATGTCATTGGCAGGTATGTGTTAAGAGTAGTGTGATGCACGTCCTGCGAAAAACAAAAAGAACAAGAAAAGCAAAAGCAGAGAAAATTATGGCTTTGAATACCCAGATTTTTATAGCTATGCATTCCTATACCAAAACTTGACTATAGGTCTATATATTATAACAGACTCCTCAAACTAGCACAATATTTCTCAATCAGTTCCAATGCAAATTGTATAAACAAATGTAATACATAAGAAGGCAAAATCCAAACATCTTTTAGTATTTGCCGGAGTTAAAATAAATCAAACTCAATTATGCATGACAAAACTAAATACTTGGAAAAAGAGCAAAATATGTGTGGCGAAAAGAAAGTGGAACAAACACAGATGCAAATCTGAATCAAGATGCACAAAATGAAGTGTTAATTCTTATTTGGAACCTTTGAGGATAATAAGAAAGAACATATTCAAATCAAAGTCAAATCTGGAAGTTAAAACAACCAAACAAGGTTCAATTGGAATTGCAAGAACTTATATTGTAAATTTGCTTTATGAAGAGATAATTTATCTGGTTGTTTATACATTATGTCACTATAAGAATGAGTTCATATTAGTTTTTCCAAATTTAATCTTTTTATTTTCCTTTTCTTTTGTCCTCTTTAAAGAAAGGGCGTCTCTGAATCCGTAACATAATGATGTAAATAAGCTTAATATATTTGCAGGGTTTGTGGCACAACAAGATTAAATCAGTTCTAATTTCTGTGTACTAGATCCAACATCCTTGTTCCAAAGAAGAAAATTGGTAATGGTTCCTTTTTATCTTTCGAAACGTAAGGGGTCGTTTGGTGTGAGGGATAAGAATAAATAGTCCTGGGATAAAAAAAATAGTCATGGGATAAAAATTTGATGTCTTGTTTGGTTGCTATGTTTGGGATAACTTATCTCACCATTTATACCATAGTGATGGGACAAGTTATCCCATATATATGGTGGAATAAGTAATCCCACGATAACTATCCCAGGATAATTGGGATAACTTGGTTCCCAACCAAATGACCCCTAATAGTTATGGCTTATGGTTAAAATTAAGGGGTATAATTCTCTTACTAACTGTTATTTCTTTTTATGTTTTTTGATAGAAGACACATCCCAAAAACCATTCAAACGTACTTTATTTTGACAAGGTGTAGTCCAAAAATGATTTTAATGTAGAGATATTGTTTATTGTTGGTAGTATCCATGATGTCCTTGAATTATTGGTGTTTGATTTCTCCTTTTTAAGTACCGCTTGCACTTGCCCATAATGGGTTTTAGTAATACAACTCATTTAGATTTGCATGCAGATACAATTCTGTGCTATCTGTAGTTCTGCTAGCAAAAAAATCAAATGGAGTGGCTAGTAATCATCATTACATTGGTTGTGCTGTGGGTGGCTTCACTCTTTAAAATTCTCCACCAATCTCTCTCTGCCTCACAAGCTGCAGTTTTAAATGATGGTATGGGTGACTTCTCTACAAAATGTCAATTCTTGTTTTCTTTTGTATTTACTGGCTGCCTCGGTGATGTTATGAATTATTCTCTTAGAATCTAAATACATGCATACATACAACTTTCCCTATAGTGTTTCTTCCACAGCTAATTGCTTCCTTTCTTAATATGTATATTCTTTTTATGTTTCAGGTGGAGTTTTTCGCAACAGAAATGTCTTATTGGTTATGGCCCATCCTGATGATGAGTCTATGTAAGGTTGAACATGTTAACTTAGTTGTTCTTTGTTCCTGTCATAAACTTTCTGAGCAATGCAAACTTTTGAATTGCTATAGAGGAGTTGCAGGCTAAGACACTTGGAATTATACTAAAATTTTGATGATGATTATGAGAGACCTATGTATCACTATTATACACTAACATAAAGTTGCTCAATTGATACACAATTTTATTAGTTAAGCTCATAGTTGAACACACATTCATAGAATAATAAAGTCCATGAAACGGGGTGGACTAGAAATTTGGTGGGCTAAACTCTAAGATTCAATTATGACCCCTTTGTTAAATAGGTTATTAAAGAACTGAAATATGATTTGTCTTGATATAAATGATGATTTCAAACCTTTTGTTTTGGTTTGTTTTGTTAAGCATATGATGTCCAGATACATATGATACTTGAAAATCTATGACCTAATGAAATGCTATACCTTTCTTTTTCTAAATTTTATCAGTTTTTTAAGGCTTGTTCTAGAGAAGCATCCTTTCCTGGATATTTTTTCTTGCAAATTGTGTTAAAAAATGTAGTTGGTAACAAGGATTATAGCTCTCTATGTCAGTTCCCACATATGATACAATTAAGTAACCAATATTGTATCTATTTGCTGTATGAAGCATTACTATTGCGATGATAATTACTTATGATGGTTTTACTCTATACTGCAGGTTCTTTACTCCAACCCTTAATTATTTGTCTTCGAGAGGATGTAATTTGCACATATTATGCATGTCAACTGGTAAGGTTTTAGAATGTTCCAATTTTTGTTGCAGATGCTGAATCAAAAAAAATTCTCTTATGCCTATTGTTTAGTGGCATGAGTATTTTGGTTGCCAGATATATGTCTCAAGACACAAAAAGTAAAACTGAAAATGAATAAGTTGATTTTTGAACCGGTTGAAATACTTTAGCCATTGATTTTTCTTAAAAGTATGATCCAATTCAAGCAGTGTTGTTAAACCTGAGATTAACTTTCTGAATTTGAACTATTGCAGTTCTTTTTTAAGTGTAGAATGTTTAAATGATCAGAACGCAAATCACTAGAACTGTTCTTTAGCAATCCTTATCCTAGATAACCAAGAGTCTATTAGTGAAGCTAACTTTCAGTATTTTTTTTCTTCTTTGTTGCATTGTACTGAAATATAGGTAATGCAGATGGTATGGGCAATGTTAGAAAAGAAGAGCTTTATTTAGCCTCAATTCTACTTAAGGTGAAGTGAACTTTAATGCTAGATCTGTCATCTTTCATGTAATCCTGCATTCCTCTATTTCTGCGAATTACTATAACGGAATTTTGTGTAAAGTGTTGGAGAAGCTAGTCAGATATGAGTCATTGATCTTTCTGTTCTCTATTAATTTACTCATCTAGGTTCCACAAAAGCAAGTGAAAGTCCTTGACCATCCAGATCTGCAGGTATTCTTGCTGTATCAGAATGGTATATCTCTATGTTCTTAATGTTTAAGCAGAGTTCTAATACCTAGTTCTGACTAGGATGGTTTTGGCAAATCATGGAACTCGAAGTTATTGTCAAAGATTATCAAGGAGGAAATTGTCAATTGTGCAATTGATTTGGTAAGTGATTGCAGTTAATTTTTTTTTGAAACTGGGAAGGTTGAATTCTTCAGCACTAAGGGTATGCTGGCTACCTCCAAAAAGGGATAATTACAGATTTCCTATCAAATCTATAATTTGATCTATACATCTATACAAAGCTTTTTACACCAAAAAAGTAGAGATACTATACAATTCTATTTAACTTTGTGGATGGAATTGGATCTATCTTCAAAACATCTTCTATTTCCTTCTTTCAGACTGACCACCATACACATGATGGTATTAGCTTCCACCATCTCTTTTGACTCTTACTGCCTCCCCTCCTAATCCAGCAGCTCAACAGATCTGATGTATGTTCTAGCGTTGTCCAGTTCATGCTTGTTCAGTTAATTATCTTGTTCAACTAAGATGGCCTTTCACATAATCTTCAGTAGCTTGTGCTTCTTTGATAGCTTATTCAAGCTTCCTCCTGTTGACACCGTATAAGTGGCTTTTCTACTTAGCTAGACTAAAATCTTGATCTGAAGATATATCCTTTAGGTTATTTGTTCATTTTAGTTGCATATATAGAATATATTTTTCATTATTCCTATTTCAGATGCCATGAATCAATTTGATTTGATTTACCCCCTGCTTAATTGGAATTTATACAGAAGAATCCATTATTATGACTTCATTGACGCCTACAATCTGGAATTTAAGCAGAGAACCCAGAATGGTTTACATATTCCTTACCTGGTGTCTACCAAATATACAAAGTACCTTTGAAACATGTGTAAAATTTTAAGTGATAGATTGTTGTATTTATGCAACTTTAATGTTGAAGGAAGGCCGAAACTTACATAAAGAAAGATGGAGGTAACCTCACGAAGTTCCAAATTTAGGGACTAAGGCAGCAGTTGCCTATTTCATATTTCATGTTCTAGACAATAAATTTTGCGTTAAGAAAATGCTCAAGACTTTAAAATACTGTAATAAGTGTAGTATTTTATTTTAACACTGAATATTACAGTCTCAATAGTTCCTATGATGCTTCTTTTCACAAATAAATTTGCTGTCAGTTTTTCATTTTGTAATATCTGTTTCCTTTGTGTTTTTATCCAATTGTTGCCTGATTGCCTTAAGAGTTATTTGTGAGCAGAGGAAAATCTTATCATGTCACCTTTTCATCTCATGGACATTTGTTTCCCAGGTCATAACTTTTGATAATTATGGAGTCTCAGGTCACTGTAACCATCAAGATGTTCATCAAGGTGTAAGGTAGGTTATTCATCATATTCTGGTAGCCATTGATAGTACTTTGTAAATGAAATTAGTCACTATATATTCTGGTATTAGTTGGATGTGCTCTTGCAGATTTTATAAACAGATTTAATTAGTATAGACAGTGATATTTAATACTAGCAAAGTTTCATAATCATCCTATTTCTTTCTAGTTTGATATCTCTCTTTTACTTGATTAGGTTTTCAGAACAGGCATCATTATAAGGGATTCTGTACTTTTCTTTGTTGAATTTATAATTGATTGACATGCCAATAAACATGTTGTGTATTTTGTATGACGAGGAAACGTTGATAAGTTGGACACTCCTTTGTAGATCTATGCCTTCAAACTAAATCTTCTTCATGACAGCAAAGTAACTTAACCATAATTCTCCCGTTATGATAGCCATATTTGTATGTTTACTTTAGGTCCTATGATTTTTGGAGTCTGTTTGTCATATCCGAGATTTATATACCAGTAGAAAGTAGAAACTATAAAGAATTCTAGTACTTATTTTTCTTTTTTAGTTGTTGTATAATATCTGCCTAAACTGAGCTTAAATAGAGTGACATGGTTAGTGAGGATTCATATAGCCGATTCCAACTTGGGTTTGGGATCGAGGTGTAATTGTTGTTGTAGCATATTCTCCCACTAGTCTTCTAAAATCTTTGGTAGTGAAACATGTAAGGCTTAGAATTAGTAGCTTTATTTATTAATTAAATTTCCTTGCAATATCTACTTCGTTTAAACATAGAAGGCACACCACTATTTTATGTCTTTCAACTGCCCATGCTGTTGATAAAATTACTACTTTAACAAAACAAATACCTTTCAATTTCCATACTTTGTAGCACATCTTGATAAAATGGTTTTTTTCATTTGCAGAAAACTATTGCAAGATACTTCACATAAAGAAGTTGAAGCCTGGGAGCTTGTGAGTTCTTCCCTTGTCTCACTACCTTTGGTTCTACTTGTACATTTTTATTTTAGTTTCTTGGGAATATCATACAACAACTACGTCTATGTCTCAATTCCAAGCATGTTGGAGTCGACTATACAAATTTTACTGATCATGTCATCCCTTGTAATTAAGCTCATCTTTTTCTTGGGAGTATCATAGCTTGAAGAATTCAAATGTTAATTGGTTTTGCATTTCTATGACTATGGTTGGAATCTTTGCCTATATAGCTCAATTTGATGGTTTGAATTTTTTAACTGGGAGCTGTGATTAATCATTTTCAGGTTAGCACTAACATATTGCGCAAGTACAGTGGACCAGTTGACATATGGTTGTCTCTCCTATCTGCCAAGTTCCATTTAAGTGGAGTGGTGCATTGCTTGCTAAATGAACATCCCAGAAGGAGCTTAGCTGCAATGGCTCAGCACAAGAGCCAGTGGGTTTGGTATGTAATACCTTTGCTATATTGTCTTGCTTAAGATGGTACACGTATAAGAAAGTCCGGGAAAAAAAACAAAGGGTCATTTCAATCTCAGCTTCGCTTTCCAGACATTCATTTCCCTTCGTCTTTGGGGAGTAGTGGTTTATTCCATTATGGGAGGGAGAAGATAAATCAAATATAAAGTAAATAATCCGTAAGACACATCTAGCCCTCTAGATTGCAAGCCATCACACTGTTGTCCTTGATGTATTTGTTGCTGATATCACTCGATCTTGGGACTAAGACATCGGTATTTAGCCAGATGAGTCTTCCCAAAACATTTTATCCACACACATTACATGTTTGTGACTATCTTTTAGTTTGCCTTTTTCAGGTTTCTTAAGCTATTTGTTTCTTTCTCAAGTTACACATATGTTAACTGCCTTAAGAAGATCAATTAGATACATGTAAGGTTGTTGATTCCTCAAGGCACTTGATCAACTTGATGTTGGTTCAGCAATGAGAACAGTAGGTAAAATCACTGAGTCGATCAGTTTCGCATCTCAGAAGCTTTAGAAAGTGAAGGCAGTGTTAGAATTATTGGTAATTGCAGAAATAGTTGGTCCCTCATCCAGTGTCCAGTACTCGCATTGGGACTTGACTTCATGCTCATTTTTTTTAATATTATTTATCAAGTAATAAGTGCTTTTGTTTTGGTGAATAATATAGTTTTGGTGGCACACAGCCAGTTAATTATAAACTATTTCCCATTCTGATTCTCTTCTTTTTTTTGGTTCCTGTTTTGAACAACATTGATGGACTTTTGAAAATGTGAACATTTTTGTGTGATTTACAAGAATGAACTTGAACTTTTGACCCCGCTTGCTCCAAGAAGCTTAACAAGTTTTATCTCATAAATGGAACTTCTGATTGTTCATTTGAATTTATCTGTAGGATAAGTGCGATCAAAGTTGAAGATCATTCGTTTTCAAGGTTATTGAGTGTAATATTTTGCTTCAATATGTAATGCATGAAACTAACAAGATAAATACTCTCACCTTGGACATTTTTGCTTATATCTAAAATTGTTTATAAAAAATAATATATTATTTATATAAAATTATAAAATATATGTATATAATTTGTCGGTTCGGTTCGATTATTTCTTCATTTTCTTTAACAAAATTAAATCAAATCCAAATAAAATCGATTTGGTTTGATTTTTCAATTTATTTTTATTCAAATCGTGACTATCCCTATACAAAACCTTTAAAAAAAAAATTCATAAGAAGAAAATATGCTTTCTCCAAAATATATATAAATTTATAGAAAAAAAACATAAACTCTAATACCAGTTAAGGAAAATCAAGAGCACGTATGATAAAAAAAGTACTCCCTCTATTTCATATTAACTAAATTTTTTAGTCTTTTTTCATTGATCAAAATAATTGAATTGTTCAAAATTTAAGATAAATGTTTGAAATTTTTCCTATATTTGTCCTTTCATTTATTGAAATTTTATATTTTCTAGGAGATAAATTACACTATTTACAAAGTTATATTTATGATTCACAAAGAGTAATAGTGAAAATTATGACTTAAAGATAAAAGTATGTCTTTAAATATTTTTCTAAATAGGTATGCATTGGCTCAAAAATTCATTTAGTATAGAATAGATGAAATATATTCTTTTTCATATAATAGTATCAAGAATTTTCTTTCATCAATTTTTCCAATCATGCAATTTTATTTCTCTATTTTTGGGGACAGTTAGATTTCATAGAATTTCTTTTACGTCATCCGTTCTAGTGATACTTTTCGTTTTTAAGTCGAATAATTTAAGTTTAAACAAGAATTTGCATGAAATCTTGATTTTGAAATAAAATTTATATATTTGTAATTTATGTAAAACGAAAATCTTATAAGTCTGATATTTGATTCAAAATATTTGAAAGATATATGAAAAATTTACAATAAAAATAGATTTATTTGAATTTTGAAGTATGAAAAGTGTCAGCATAAATTGGAGGCGGATAGAGTATAAAAAAAAAAACTAGTCCTTGTTGCTTTCGAAACAAGTAATGCGCGCGTGTTTGTATGGACCTACCCAAAAAGTCCCATAAAACCAAGTCCAAATTAATAGCACTACATTTCTCCAAGAACCGAACTTCTTTTTCTCCTTTACTCTTCTCTACAAAATTCAAAACCCCAAATTCCAAGATTCAAGAACCATTTCCAGTCTCCATTCCTTCATGTATGTATTCTCTTCTCCTTTAAATTTTAATTTATCTCTTTCATTTGTAGTACATTTTCTTGTATATATTCTATTTTTTCAGTGTTGGGATGTTGAACTGGATGTTTATTACATATTGAAACAAATTTGATGCCTTTTTGCTTTTGGATGAAATGGGGTAGTCATATATGCATGTGGGGTTTGTTTTATATGAACCATATACAAATATATAATGTTGACTTGTATTTGTTATTGTCAACTCTGTTTGTGATGCCTTATGTTCTTGTTTTGGTAAAAGGGTAATGCTAAAAAATGATGGGTTTGATATTATAAGTTCATTTATGATCAATAGGGGGTTAGAGTAGTTTGTATTGTGTTTTGACCCTGCATAATCATGTGTATTTTCTTATATTAGTCTATTTTCTTTAAAGATTTTGGTGCTTTTAATCATTTTTTGTGTCGTGTGGAGGGGGAGGGGAGATGGTGAACTAGAAAACTTTACCTAAAATGGGGTACTTCTGGTTGAATCATTTTCGTAAAAAACTGTGATACCAGAAGCCCCTAGGCTTTGGTCTAGTGGTAAGAACACGACTTATGATGTGTGAGTGAGGTTCACTTTGTGGCTGACAGAATGGTGTTTAAGTGGAGAAGGACAAAAGAGGCGGGCAGATTATCTATCGAGTTTTGAGCGATGCACCATTGGCCATTGGGGATCTCTTGATTTTAAAAAATTTAAAAGTAAAATAAAGTTTCTACTTGAGAATGAGTTACAAAACCACCCCTGCTACAAAACTTGCACCAGCTTACATATAACTTGTACCGCATTGTAGAATTTGTAACAAATGAGATTTCTTGGAGGTAAATTTGATTGTAGACGCTTGCAAGTTGAACTGATGAATTACACATCAAAGTCTTAACTTGTTGGTGTAGAAGAAATGAATTTCATGTATTTCTTCAACTTAATTTGTATCGGTTTCAACTAAATTTAATATTTAGATATAAGATATTAAGTCTATTCTTACAATGACTGTCAGCTTATCCTAATCCTCTTCCTTTATGCTAACTTGAGAGTTGAGATGAGTAATGCTTTTCAAAGCTCACAGGTGCTGTCTTGAAAAAGTATGTAATACTGGGAATGTCCATGGTATCACTGATCCTAGTACCGCTCTCGCCAAGTAGCATTATAAAAAGCGAAAAGTGCTAAGGTTTGTTGGGGTTTTAAGCGTAAATCACAGGCTTTAATGAAGAAAGGCACAAATGAAGAAAAGATGCAAACATGTATTAGTTTTCAAGAATAACAATTATAAGCACAAAGGTACAAATAATAATATCTGGCGCCTTGGTGACTGCACTGAAGTGCCTGCTAAGCGACACAAAACATTCAGCCTGTTTTGCTCTAGTTCTGGGTTTAAATTCACATTCAGTGAGTTGTTGATGCATTGTGCAACACTTTTAGTTCAGGTTTTAAGATCATTTCACAATGTGCTTTATACTTGATCTTAAGCATTCTTTGGGCTGACAGAAGGACTTGCAGCTTTTAAGGAAATATATATACATAGATCATGTGCTGGTACCATTTTCTTTAGCTCTTCTCCCACTGCTGGTTAGTTTTGCAGTCATCCTTTTCTACGTGAGTGTATTATCTTACCTACTAGTATGAGAAATTGTTTGATGCTCTACCAGTTCAACACTATACAGAGAATGTAAATATTTACTTGTCAGTTTATAGTTAACCATGTGAGTGTTTGACTCATTAAAGTTTCCCTACCAAAAGCCCTCTACTCTTGGGGAGAGCGAATTGACTGGCTATTTATCCTACTTAAACAATAATCTTTATTTGTCTAGTGTTTGACCATTTTCCTTGCAGTGATTTTGTTGTGATCTTTGGTTAGTTATTCATGTTTTTTTTTTTTTTTTTGCAAATGGTAATGTTGGTTATTCATTGTTTATTAGTACAGCTAGTTTTACATCTCTTCTTCTTTGATGCAGATTGATGAGTATGAATGTGGTCCTGTACGTTGTCTGAAATCTTTGCTTTAGTGCCATGCCCTCAGTTAGAAACAATATATCTTTCTTACTTTGTAATTAAGCCTGATACTGAATTTCATCTACGTACCCCTATCCATGGATACTCCTTCACCATTCTCCCCTCCCTTTCCACTCCCAAATACTAGCTCAAAGTTTCAGTCTCTAAATCTCCAGCGTTATTTAGAGCAACCAGAAGCACAACAACATCAGCTGCAGCCACAACAAGCTGCTGTTGAACAAATAAATGATGAGTCTCTTCATGGTTCATCTATCAAAAACCCCGAATCAGGTGTTGGTTCTAATCATGTCTTTGTCAATCATTCAGCAACTGCATATCATGTTACTTTCAATCAAGACTATGGCTGTTTTGCTATCGGCACTGATCGCGGTTTTGGAGTATATAATTGTGTCCCTTTCGGTGAGTCCTTTTGTCGAAACTTTGAAAATATAGGTGGTATTGGAATTATTGAAATGCTCTTTCGGAGCAATATATTTGCCTTTGTTGGACATGGAGACCATCCACAATATCCCCGAAACAAGGTCATGATCTGGGATGATCAGCAAAGCTGTTGCATCCATGAGCTCTGTTTCCGGTCGGAGGTGCGCGCATCAGGCTTGGAAGGACTGCCTCGTGGTAGTTCTTGAGCATAAGATATTTGTCTACAATTTTTCTAATCTGGAGTTGTTGTTTCAAATTGAAACAACTACAAACAAAGGGCTCTGTGAAGTTTCACAAACTGCTGATCAACTTGTATTGGTGTGCCCTGGTCTGCAAAAGGGTCAAGTTTGGGTCAAACATAATGCTTCAAAAAGCACGAAATCTATTGTAGCACATGATTCAGTTCTTGCATGTTTTGCTCTTACGAGGGAAGGCAACCTTCTAGCAACAGCAAGCACCAAGGGTACACTAATCCGGATTTTCAACACGCTAGAAGGTGCATTGTTGCAGGAGGTAAGGAATTTGTGTCGTCATTGTTTAGTTTGATCCTATGTTGCATACTCTTTTGTTACATAGCCTGAAGTAATCGCAGCATCTCTGTTACTCATAGTATTTTTTTTCCCTTGTTGGGCCAAAATAAGAATACTTAATGATGGAGGGGATATTGACATTGTTATATGGACTAGAATTTTTTATGTTGCTGCTTTAGTAGTGATCTCCAGTTGCTTTAAATTCCCTTTACCTGTTGTCAGTCTTCATTTCTGTTCTTATGATCATTCAGCAGGATGCTGACTGGCTGATCATCAAATTATATTTTATAGTTATTTGCCAACTTACTGGAGCAGTTTTACATACTCTATATTTTCCTCATTAGTTTTTACCTTTAGCTTGCAGTATTCTGATATTATCAACCTCCTATCTGGGTCGACCACTACATTTTATCAAAAAATAAAATAAAATATTTGAAATCTAGAAATCTGTATGGTTTTCACCCTTTTACTTCCTTGAACCCAAAACAAATTTAATAGACATTGTTTGCTAGTTCTTCTTTTTCTATCTTGAATGAGTTTTCCTCCCATAATTACAAGAGTAATTTCTACATTTTGTCATCCTCATCCATAGTATGATGCTGGACATAATTGATAAAGATAGTAAGATTGAACTTTTTTATGGCTTTCTATTTCTTCTTGCCTGCCTTTCAACTAATTGAGTCTATTAACTTTCCTTTCGACCAACTAACAGCATTACATGCTTGTCTTTTGCTAAATCACGTATGATTCAGGTAAGAAGGGGTTTGGATAGAGCAGAAATATATAGTTTGTCATTCTCTCCAACTGCTCAGTGGCTAGCTGTCTCCAGTGACAAAGGCACTGTTCATGTTTTCAGCCTTAAGGTCAATCTAGGGAACAGGAGTACTGACAAGTCAAATTGTTCTTCCAACTCCCGTGTTCCTGTGGCAGCCTCTAGTTCATTCTCCTTCATCAGAGGTATCTCTAAAGCAGATTTAAGGTTTCTAGTTTATATTTTAAAAATTTAGATGGGTATCCATTCATGCTCAATAAAATTATTTTGGTATTTTAATATATATATTTACAAATCCTTGTTAAGCAATAAAAAATCTTGCATCTAATTTTTAACTCTGTCCCTAAGAACATGACCTTCATTTTGAGGCATCTATTTAAATAGTGAAAATATTCTACTACATGCACTCCATGCGGGAATTGCAATTACTACCATAGAGAGCAAACTTTTGTTTCTTGAAAGGACACCTTGCCTCTACATGCTACATTTTCTTCTTTGTCTATTTATCAAGCCACAGAATATTCTAGAAGGATTTATTTGACAAATTGTTTCACATGGTTAAAAAGCTCTCGGAGTGAGTCATTTTTACTGTGGTCTTTCAACATTGTGTGGTTTATAATCAGTGTTATATGTTGACTCCATAAGATATGTGATTAGTGAATTCTGTTTTTTATACAGCATCCTCTATTGCCACTATGGAGTATAATAGTATAGTATTACTTGCTTTCTTGTTTGTAGTGATGAGTCATAAGCGGCTGGCTAATTAACTTGTCATGGTTGATGGAGATTTCTTGTCAACTGGCCATAATATATTTAACCTTATTTGATTCAGCTGAACTTTTTTGTCATGGAAAATGCTTTCTTTGGACATTGTGATATGCACAAATTACAGTCTATAATTTCTGTTTCCACCTCTGTGATTTTGCCTGAAGAATATACCTTGGGGACTTTTCATAGTTAATGTTATGTATTTCAAGGGAACTTTCTTCATGTAGACTAGGTTATCACCTGGCACACACACTATTGCTACTTCTTTCTATGATTAAGTGATGAACTATTAAAGGTGAGAGTGCGGAGGTGGTTCTTGAAATCGTGCTTAATTCTTGCAGGAGCTCTTCCCAAGTATTTTAGCTCAGAATGGTCTGTGGCTCAATTCCGACTGCCTGGTGTTTCTCAATACATTGTTACATTTGGCAACGAAAATAATACACTTATAATTCTCGGCTGGGATGGAAGGTTAGTTAACTCTTGCAAGGTTTTTTGTCTTTCTTGTAACATAATCATCTTTGCAATATTTGCCACCTAAGAATTTGATTTCCGTTCTTAGATTAAAATTTCATCGAAATCCTAATTGTTTTAGCTTTCATAGAACTAATTAAACATGTTTAGATACTAACACTTATCTTGGTAAAAGCTATTGAAGAGCAATGCTTGTATAGAAGTAGTTCATACAGAAGAAATAACTGATGTGATCTGGTCATGAACTCCTCAGGGACCTCTCTTTAAGCGAAAGAGAGGGAAGGCTATTATGATGTTTGCTCTCTCTTCTATTTAAATTTTGTCGAGTGTAGAAAGATAAATTTCAATTTACTTACATAGAGTTACAAAGATCAACATATTTAAAACAGTAGAAAAGATGGTTATCAATAGTGACACCACAACTGAAAATTTGAAGGGTCCAAACTGATTTATCTCGGGGACTACACGGTCTTTCTGGGACATCTTAGTCTGCTCCGATTATGATTGGTCCTTCCTATGTAATTTTCTACATGAATTAAGATTTGAGTTTTAACTTCAACTGGGATCTATCGTGACGATTCATCAGTAATGGCATATACACAATTATTTATTCGGCGTTAGAGCGGTCAGAATTTCTTCTATTTTGACATTGAAAATCAGATTTTCCAGATTGACAACGATCATTCTGTTTTTGAGGACTAGAAACTTCTTGTCAAAACTCAAGTTATCTGAATAATGCATTTAGGTGCGAAGATCCCTGCTATAATTCTTACATGTCAATTTGTGTCTTGCAGCTTTTTCAGATGCAAGTTTGACCCAGCATCTGGCAAAGAGATGACTCAGTTGGAATATCACAACTTTCTGGAGCCTGAAGAACCTTTGTAATTGAAAGTATGGATGATGTTCGTGACCAAGAAGGATACTATGCTTCCCAATTAGCTTGCCTTTCTTTGCAAATAGTAGGTTAAAGGCTTTTAAGCACAGCATATAGCTTTGACATAACATAGCAAGTTAGCATATACAACCAACAGTCTTCAACTTGTTGATGTACAAAAAGAAAAGAAGATTTTGATGTAGTAGAATGAAAATGTATATCCAGAGTTTCAACAACAAACAGTTCCTTGTATAGTAATGATGCATGAGTTTTCCCTTTAGTGGAAATATAATTGTTTTGCTTATTTGTTACTGAGTGTGTATTCAAAAGATATTTATCTTCATGTTCTCAATTACTATTCAATACTATGGCTTGTTATTAGAGTTACTCTCCATCTTCATTTTGTATAAGATGAATTGAAACTTTTATTGTTCATTTGTTAAAGAATTTGTGTCGTGTATGGGCCATGAATAGGAGTGCTACAAAAAATATTAAATTTTCCAAACAATAGTAATGTAATGAGAAATTATAATATTTCAGTAAATACTCTTATGGAATCGAACTTCAAAATTCAATTTGAGATGGTTGTAAATAAGGGTTCCTCTAATATTCAATATATGATTATTTATGTTATGGGGGTGAACATTAATAAAGAAAATATATTACTTAAATTAATTATACTAAAGAGCATGTTTTTTCTTTAAATGTTTAATTCCTACATTATTAATAATGTATTCTTATCTTATACTCTATCATATGGTAATATAAATTCTCACATAATTGAATGAGCCCGATGATGTGATATCTTTCTAAAATTAGTATTGTCTTTATTTTTCTAATCATTTTTTTTATTTCTCCTCTTAAAAAGGATGATATTCATGTTTAATTGGGGGGTTAAAGTAACCCCTTTTTAATTCCTCAAAAAGAAATTGTCATTTCTTAATTAGGCCTCTTCTATTCCTTTCTTAATTAAGATATGATGTTTGTGCAGACATCTAATCTGAGTCAACAAAACGACAATAAATATGACTAAGGTTTAATTATTAATTTTTTCCTTCAAATTTACCACTAGACAGAGTATCTAGTGCAGGTCTTTTATTAAAATAAAAACATCAACGTGATAAGTACAAGCAATGGGCTACGCTACTGCATCAATCCTAATGAGTACATAACTTCTACTAACTAACAAGCATGAACAAAATAAGAGCTAGTTAACTAAGTATTTTTTTATCACCGCAGAGTTTGTAATACACTCCATGATAATATTACAAATGAGGATGCTTAAATAATGTAAAAATATGACAATCAAGAAGAAGGTTGAGCTATCAGCCTCAAACTTTCTGTTACGAAAGCATGTTTCTCTTGTCTTCTTCTTCAAACATATCCAACAACACATGATAATTCATACCTTCTTTATGTATTTATTAGATCTTGTTGAACCTATTGATATTGTCATATAGTTCTGCTTTGCCTGTCGCATCAGTATAAGGGCCTTGAAACAATCTCCTTAGTCGCTTTACTGTCCCAACTATGTTGCCTTTCATGCGTCTTTTTTTTTTGCTTTTATTGCTTCCACTTCTTTGTTACGTAAATGATATATCCTCTTCCCTAGCCACTCTTCCAAAGCATATGTCCAGCTCTTCCCCATCTTCATCAAGAAAATCCTCGCCCAAATCAATTGTATTCGACGTTAAGGCCCTAGAATCATTCTCCTTTGCAATCAGACATTTAGGAACAAATACGTGCATCTGGCTTAATTTTCTATTTATAGCAGGTGGTGAGATCTGCTCTTCTTGGACCAAATCATTGTCATTCTTTGTTGATCTTACTAGCTGTGTAGATTCACCAAGCGACTCCAAAGATAGAAGAGATCTTATGAGTTGAGGTGTTCAATGTGACCATGAGTAGCTTAACCGCTGGATTGAATTTGAGTAGCATGACATCCCGATTTTCTTCAATAATCTTAACTACCTCATGATTAGAAAGATATAATGTTGGAGCCATAATATTACCATCTTTTCTAGTAGTATTCAATAATGCTTCAAAGTTATTCAAAGATTATAGGTTTCTTGAGGCATTACTAATCTCTTGTCTCTTCTCATTGTCCTAAAAATTTCTAGTCGCACTCTTTCCACTACATGGAGAATTATTTTAACTAGTCGCGGAAAAGGATCCGACTACTAGTTGAATTTTTGTATGCAACCGGTGTCCACTTTTAGTTGCATTCTTGTTTTCAAGTTGCAAAAATATTGCCTAGAATTTTCAGTATCTTCAACATCGCTTGTATCTATTAGTTTTGTCCTCGAATCAACTAGCGATGCATCAACCCCAACTCTTAGTGTTTCTGTATTAATATTCATTGAGTCTGCACGATTTGCTTAGAAGTGGCAACAACCAACTGTCTATCTAAAGTAGTAGCTTTACTTTAATCGACATCCACCACCTTTTTCATTTAGTATTTCCTCGCATCACCTTTGATATTTTTCACTATTGCTAGTACTGTTAAAGTAGCCTCAATGGTATCATCAATTTGTTTGTTATTTTGATTTCTTTTCGAGATCAAACAATAACTAACTTCATCACGACTTTGGTGCTTACAATAATTGCAATACAGAGGTAGTTATCATATACAACCTCTTGAAAAACTCCTCGATCAACTTACTAGGTTTTCATCCACAAATGCAACCTTATACGATTTGAAAAAGATTTCAAATAGATCAAGTATAACTTTGACCCGCCATGCTTGGTCTTGACTTGATTTGAGTAGTTTTATCTATGACTATTGGTTTCCAAGCTCTAACTGCTGATGTTCAGAGACAACCGTAGACTTATTTGCAAACGAATCAAAGAGATAAGTCCGTAAAAAGAAATCCAAATCCACAATGCTCAAAGTCGTTTCTCCTAGGATTATATTCACAGATCATGGAAATACCATATATTGGTGATCGTCTCCATTGTAGAGAAGATAATAACAGCCAGATGATCAAATCTAGTACAAAAATCTTCATATTGATCAAATCTCAACAAAATTGTCTTGGAGCAAGTAAGTCAATTAAATAGCGTTTGCCTTGGTACCAAGAGATGTTTCAGCAAAATCGAATTTTAATACCTTCAAATCTATCACACCATGAGATAATTTAAACCACCGCTTGATGCAATCCTTCTTCTTGATCACATTGGTTTGTCTTTCACTCCATTAAAAACGTGATAGGAGGTCTGCTTCGTGAACAATTTCCACAGATTTTTTATGATTTTTTAGTCATTTAGGCAGATTGCTTGGGGTTAAGAGTATCAGAATTGATAAGGATGGTATACAAAGGATTTGGGGTGGTGGGGCGGGCTGAACAGACTCAAGAGGAGGTCAGCCCAATGTCGTAGCAACCATGAGAGGGTTGGGCAACAACCTAGAAAGGGAGCCAGAGAAAGAGAAAGCCTCTAGGTTTTTTCCTTTTCACTTGAGGACATTCAGGTCGTTTTTGGGTGCGGGGTTGGGATGTGGCAATAATCTCCGAGATTAAATTATAGCCACACCACTATTAATATTGGCAGCGATAATTCTATCCCAAGACAATACTGGGCACTTTGCGATAAGCTTATCCTTCTTGGCCAAAGCGTGTATAAGAATCCCGGATAAATGACTAAATGACAAAAATGTCCTTTAAATACTTTAGACATTACTTTCACATCCATGGCTGTGATTTTTGTAAACTTATATTTCGTTTCAAGATTTATTATTTTGAATACAACAAACCAAACACTAATAAAAAAATAATCTCAAATATAACTTATCCCATCATAACTAATCCCATCATAACTTATCCTATCATAACTAATCCTACCATAATCGAATTCAAACTAAACTGAAGACTTCAATAATTTATGAAAACGTGTCAAATAGCAAATTAGGAAGACAAATTAAGATAAATTTAGTACTTTCTGAACTTCTTTCTTTAATTTTCTTTATTTTCTTTTATT